>JAWZYV010012387.1:0-306586 GCA_038373885.1 Cheiracanthium punctorium | reverse complement strand
GTCTAACTTTCGCCATTATTTCCAAGGCAAGTTTCTGGATATTTACAGTGAAATAATGATTTAAAGCACTGATTATTTTTAAACTAAAACTATTAGTTATTAAAGTGTGAACTTAGATTTTGACCCAATGCTGTGAAGCGCGAAAGGAAGAGCGCCAAAGAAAAGACTGTTCGAGAGCGCTTTCTACTCTAGGAGCAATCCGGCAACTATGAACAAAGTTCCCGCCTTTTGAACAGAAATTTATGCATGTATATTTTCTTTTTGAGAACCGAATTTTGAGGCCCCTTAGATTTTTGATGCCCGAGGCGCGTGCCTCATGCGCCTATTGGGAAATCCGCCACTGTGTTTGTAGAGACTATAAATTATAAAAATTAAATACAGTGTGCCAAAATCAGAATTTACGCAACTTGGGGCAAACCTTAATTTAGCAGCCCCCCCCCCGAATAGCACAACGTTCGGAGCCCCATTTGCCCTCCTCTTGAGTTTTACAAGGTTTTCATTCAATAATATTTCCTCTTTTTCAGTAACATTTATACTACTAAATTTCATTATAACTCCAGTATGCAAGGATATTTTGTTCTTGTTTGTGCCACGAGTTTAGGAAGGTTTTCTTCCGAAGACATTCGCTATGTTAAAACTGTGTTTAAATTGTATATTAAATTTTAATGTGTGTCATCCAAAAATGTATTATGTGATAATCCAGAATTCCTTACGTGATAATATTTTGATCCTGTGAGTGAGTTGAGTTTTGGAAGATTTTCTTCGAATAATATTTGATATATTAAAACTGTTTCAATTATACATTAAATTTTAATGTTTTTCTGTTATCCAAGAATCCATTAAGTGATGATACTTTGATCCAGTGTGTGTTTTTTGTTTTGGAATGTTTTCTTCGAATGATCTTTGCTATTTTAAACTGTGTTTAGATTGTATATTAAATTTTAATGTATGCCATGCAAGAATTCATTATGTGATAATATATTTTGATTCTGTGTATGTTTCGAGTTTTGGAAATAGTACTATCTTAAAATTGCGAAGAACATCTGAACTCTGTGTGTGCACAACGTTTTTAAAGATTTTATTTGAGTTATATATGTTAACTTACAATTAAGTTTTTCTTTTAAGGATTAATAATTTCAATTCTGCCTGCAATATTGTACGAAATAGAAGTGTTTCGTGAGTTTTTCTTGTCATATAATTCTCGGAAGTAATTATTATTAGGGCTTTAATGGTGCATTTTTCTATATTAATTGCAATTATTTAGATATATCATGTACAAAGTCTTTTTCTTTTAAATTTGCACCTTTAGTGTAGCCATTGTTGACAGTATGCTGATACCTGTGAGCTAATAATAAAACACACCTATGACACTCACGTCTCCGTCCTACCATTTTTAATATATGAAGGTTTATAACTATTTGTTTTATCATAACATACTTTACAAACGGTAATTTTTATTTCACTTATTGCATTACACTCTTTGAAAAAAAAACCTTTATAATAAAGTCAATCTTCGTCAGTTGAAGAACAATAAATTGAAAGTTTTGAGTTACTTTTGTTGCTGCACGCACGCGATGCTCCAGAGAAGAATCGTTATCATCTTCCCTCCTTCCCCGCTTATGAACAGGGTTGCATCTGCTCTGCTTTAACTAGCCCGACCCGAAGTATCGCAGAAAATCCCTCACTAGCCTGTGTTTGAATATTATCCACTTTTGGTTCAGGCGTTGAAAGCCAGTGAAATCGTTCTATTCCTCGAGCACTAGAGATGAGACGGGCTCAGCCCGAGCCCGGGCCAGAACCGGGCTCAGGCTCTGTAATTCACAATTGCGTTCGGGCTCGGGCTCGTGAAAAATTTCTCATTTATTGAACATACTCCTTGAAACAGATTTTAAAAAGTGATTAATGAGGAAAATAAAAGTACTTAAAAAAATAGCGGCACGACCGCCTAGAAGGTGAGTGAAGCTCTTTGGGTATTTCAGAACGGCGGCTTATATTGCTTAGTTAGTCATGAGAGCGGACATTATTTCAAAAGCATACATATAAAGAATTAGAAAGTGCATTAAAAATTTGCAACTATATTTGTCTTTAATTATCACAAACGGCAAAATTTATTGTATTCTATCAAAGAGTTACTTCTTTGAATTTTATTTATCTTATCTGAAACTGTGGGCTCGGGCTCGGGCGGGCTCGGATTAAAAGTCTTCGGGCTCGGGCGGGCTCGGATTAAAAGTCTTCGGGCTCGGGCTTCAAAAAAATGAGCCCGAACTCATCTCTATCGAGCACGGAACTCGTCGTTGCAGGGTTGCAGTGTGTCTGCGCCTGGGAAAATTCGATAGCTCATCTTTGGCGAGGAATCGGACCTGTGCGGTTCTGTTCCCTAGTAGACGGATGTTTTTTTTTTCTTTGTTTTTCTTCTCCTAGTCGCTCACGTTAAATTTCATAATATTCTTTCCGTTTTCAATCCAAAATGACGCTTTTGTTTACATAATACCTATACGTTTAAGAAAGTTGGGATGGAAATGATGAATTATATTGACACTATCACAGTAATTTGCTATAAAACAACCACCAAAGTAGTTAAAAGTTAACTTTGAAGTTAATACTTTATAGGTGATAGAAAGATATATGGGCCCTACGAGAGGGGGCCTTCATTACACTTTTTTTCACGTGTCGGGAAAAAAAGTGTGCATGAATGCGGAAAAGTAGGAAAATAAAATTTTAAATTAAACGCTTTATTTTTAATTCCGATGCACGATAATTTTGAGAATTATTTTACTGAACAATGATTTATTAAATCTTTTCAATAAAGATAAAATAGAGAATAGCTTGTTTATATTTGTATTAATTAATTAAATAAATTCTATTCCATTCTTCATGTGTTTTTCACACTTCAAAAAGGATGGTTGATCTTCATTATCTTGGTTATACCATGTGGGTGACTATGGTGATTATTAATTCTGTAGAGTATTGCCGTTAGTAATATTGTAGTTTGTTTTATTAATTTGCGGTTTACGATATATATATATATGTGTGTGTGTGTGTGTGTGTGTGTGTGTGTGTGTGTGTGTGTGTGTGTGAATGTGTGTTTGTGCATATATGTATGGTTGATGCTGAAAATTTTTGTTCAGTAAAAAAGATATACATATAATGATTAAAAACAAATAAAAAAGGTCAATGCAACACACATAATTTTTTAATAATATTTATGATGATTTATAATTAAGAAATTTTCTTAAATAATACAACTGTTTTTGTAGAATAATTTATTAGAATTCAAAACGGTTTTTCGGAAGTAATTCTTTTTTTCTGTTACTCAGAAGTTTAAATTTTGGAGAAAAATAAATTTGCCTGAGACAAAGTATTTTCATTGCTCTATATAAAAGTTTATCTCTATAATAATAACATTTGTGTGGGGGAAGGGGGGCGGCATATTTGGCATCCACCCCGGGCAGCAGAAACTCCCGGGCACGCCACTGAGTCAGACAGAGCGCCGCCCATTGGCCGTGCGAGCTTAGAGTGAGGTCGCATTCAGCTAAAGTGTGTCCGTGAATTTTTCAGAATATGTTACGAATTTCATTTACAGATCTGTAATCGAAAAACCTTTAAAAAAGACTAAATTTTGAATACATAGTAATTCTAGAATGATTTACATGCCAGAAATGTTAATTCTGCCATCTGAGAATATCAGCATTTTTTTTTTACCCTTCTATCATGAATTAAAAGTATTATTACATATCATAAAAACTTCCTTCCCACTCACTTTCATTGTAGAATTTTATATGGAAACTATTAAAAATACTAGTTTTCCAAAAAATCTTTTCTTTCAATTCCTCTTTTTTTTTTTAACTTTTGCGCTTTAAGAAAGGGAGGAGGGGTGGGGGGATGACAAATATGATAAAACACCGCATTCTGAGTTGATAGTTTTAATAAGTTGGAAAACTTTTAAATACAAAATATACATCATAAATTGCAGTCGCAGCCTTTGGTTACTTATAATTTGGGGGGGGGCAGTTCTCTTCATGCTTGTGTTTCTTACGATAACATCACATTTCTGAGCATTTCAACTTAATCATAGACCTCATTCAGGTACTGCGATCTAACAGACTGATAATGTGTGTGGGGGGGGGGGGAAGGCAAGTGCACACTCTTTGCCATATACTGCGAATGCTTATGATCCTGATTATTAAAGTTTAATTCTTTTCGTTAATTTTTTTTTTCATTGTTTTAAGAATACTTTCGTATAATCACAATTGATTACAGGAAAGATGCCACTCCTTTTAGATTCCTCTTCTAACTGTTCAACTGTTTTACTCTATTTCTTATTTACTTTTGTCAATGCTGTATCATCTCCTACATAAGAATCAGGGGCGTAGATTTTCTTTAAAAATGTCTTTCTTTCTTCTATTCAATTTTTTTATATGAGAACACGTCTAGACAAAATAAAAAGGGGCATTCTGCCCCCTTCCCCCTTTCAAAGAACGATATGCTATATCGACTAAGTTATATTGGATCCTAGTTTTTGAGTTTTCAGCCACCCCCGAAAAAAATTTCTGGCTAGCTACTAATTAGAATAATAATAATAATAATAATAAAACGTTCATTTTTGTTTTACATGCCAATGTTCCTTTTTCGGAACATCAAGTTTAATATTTTTTAAAAAGTAAACTGTCATATCTATCAGTTTGAAAAAAATACTGCTTATTATTGAAAGTATGATTGATTTTTTGATATATCAAGTATTTTCCATTTGTAAAAATTTCAGCCCAGAAAAATTTCTAAAAATCCCCTTTTTTTACAATTTTTACAGTGTTCAAGAAAAAAAATTCTATAAAACTCCCCAAAATTCAAATTCACCCGAAAATTTCCGTATTGAATTTCCCAATGGATGAATTCAAAGAGATAATAAAAAAAAAAAATTCAAAATATATCAAGGTATCTTTTCTGAATCTGGAATAAAAGTGCAATGTTCCAAAAAAGGAACATTGGCATGTAACGAAATACGAAATCAGAGATGTCTCATGGATGTGTTGTTGCTTGTGTTCCTTTATTAGATTTTGATACATTCAGTGCTTATATCTGCTGAACAGATGTCTGTCAAAGGCATAAACGATATTTTAGTTATTTTTGAAGGGTGAAGGACTAGAGGGGGAGGGGGTAAGGGGGACGTTGTCATATCTTTTACCCCTTTGCCAGAAGGAGGGTGGATAGTTAATGCTGCATTCCTTTGATGTGAGCTCAGATAGCTACTTGTTTCTTCTGTTAGTAATGAATGTGTGCTTCACAAGAGCTTGTTTGTTTATTTTAAGTCCCTTTTATGGAACTTATGGGAGGAAGTGACATAAGTCACGTGCTTGATTTTCTTTCTATGCTCTGCAATTTTCGAGGCCATTTCAGTAAGAACTTGTATAGATGTTTGTAGAAACAATGTAGATGGTGCAGTCGAAGAAATTTCTAACTATAGACAATGTTGATTTTTTAAAAAGTTCTATGTCGGATGATTGAAATAAGTCAATCATAGAAATTTGTCAATTGCGTCTTGATGAAAACGGGTGCATTACTGATGAAGAAATAAATTATAATCGTTTTGATTGAGCTGATTACACCTGCAGACGTGTGGGCAATAGAACTTTAGAAGAGATATTAATTTAAATTTCTTTCAGACGAAGCATAAAATCAACATTACCCTTTGCTCATCAATGGAAATCTGCAAAAAATTCGGATGCACATGACGCTTTTACATGATAAGGGCGTTTTTTAGTATGCCAAAATAAATACTGTAAACATGTGTTTTGAATGCAAGAAAATTCTCCATGTACACTTCCCACAATATCATAGACATTGCGAAAAAATGCTAAAAAATTATAAAAAGAAATTAGTGTTTTAGTAGGTTTTAAAATTTTTGTATTCCAGGTTGAAATTCTAATAACCCTCTAAAGAATAAAATATTTTATTATTTCTTGATCAGGTAGCTGACATTTTTAAAATTGCATTTATTTATATTATCTGTATTATTAGGCAAGACTATGCAAGCGTAAAATTGCTGTTATCGTTCTTTTATACATTTATGCATTGCATGTCTTATAAAACATTATGCTAATTTTAAATTACAATTTTTTAATTCAGTTTTGCTTAAATTTTAGTCATTTCGCACCTAATTATCAAGTAAAACTTTATTACTGCATAAAATTTTAGAGTTATCATACAGCGTTTTGTTGTTTACATGAAGCAAATACAAAAAAGGAAAGATAACGAGCGTTACATGCCAATGTTCCAAAAATGGAACATCCAAGAAATCAGTAAAGGGAATTTTTTAATGGCAATTTTTTTTGTTTTTTAGTCATTATGGGTGTATACTAATGTAATTTTGATGAATTAATTATATCTTTTATTCCTGGATCATATTGCGGCATTTAAAGGGTTAGTGTATGTTACTAAACGTTTTAGAGTAATTTATTATTAGTATTAATACTTAATTTTACAATAAATAAATAAAAAGATACGTTTTTTTTTGTAAAATATTATTATTTTGATTTTCAAATGCTATTTAAATATTATTATAATGATGCATGCGAAAGCATGGGTGCCCATACGGGGGGGGGACAAGATAGGGCACTTGATCTCCCTCGAGTTTTAACATATCGTCTTATTATGTAAACAAAATTGTAAAACGCGAATAGAAACTGTTACAAGTCTAAAATTCGACCTGTTGCTTTTTCTATATTTTCTATAGGCGCCTATGTTCTAAAGACAGGTTTTATTTTTAAAAATTCTGTAAATACGAAAGATACGATATTTAATAAAAGCTCTAGAAAATAAGCTCTAATGATAAAAGCTCTAGAAAAATAATTTAATTTTCACACACAAATATTTGTTAAACGTACAGTCTAGTCAAACCTGCTTCTTGAAAAATAAATAAATAAATAAGCGTCCGTGAGTTACGGAATAGCGCCTGCTTTAGTTCTCGCCAACATCCCTGGCGTGACTTTCCCTCCTGGCGTTTCTCCTCCCGTTCTTTTGCCCTCCAGGGATGGAGCGATTTCATTGGCTCTGAACCAATAATGGATAATGAGCAAACAAAGGCTAGTAAAACACTACTCCTTCTACGGAGTTGCATCTAACCTCTCCACAGAGACGGCCCAAGTGGCGTGCGGGGCCCCAGGCGAAGCGCAAGAGCGGGGCCTCTTCTCTATCATGTCTTATGAGATAGCAATAAAATGGTCCAGGAGCGGGGCCTCTATAAGCTCGGGGCCTTAGGCGATCGCCTAGATTCGCACCCCCCTTGGGCCGGCCCTGATTTCCAGGTCAAAACTGCTGTGCTACTGGGGTAACTATTTTGGTGACCTTTGTTTTATAACAACTGTGTCAACATAATTCATCATTTCCATCGCAACTTTCCTAAATGTATAGATGATATAAGCAAAATCGGCATTTTGGATTCAAAACAGAAATAATATTATGAAATTTAATGCGAGCGACTGGGGAAAAAAACATCCGTCTACTAGGGAACCGAACCACACAGGTATAGGTCCGATTCCCCGCCAAAGATGAGCTACCGAATCTTCCCTACCCAGCCGCAGACACACTGTAACCTTGCAACGCATAGTTCTGCGCACGAGGAATAGAGCGATTTGATTGGCTGTCAACGCCCTGCTTTTGGTAACACCAAAAGTAAGTGTACAAACACAGGCTAGTAGATTAAGCCGCGGCCTTCGCAATTAGTAACGGGCCTGCGCGTGTATTTTGATGAGCCATCCAAAGAGGCATACGGATGCTCGAGTCTTCACGTATACATCAGGCATTTCTTAAGCTTCCCAGTGCTTTCAAACGTTATTTAATGTAGTTTTAAGTAGTAATTGTGTTACTAATTCAAGTACGAACTCATGATTAATTTGTTTGCTATGATACATATTTACATAAAGAAAATAGATGCATATAATTTGGAGGAAAAACAAAGTAGCGTTTACTCTCATGATTCACGATTGCTTATTTTAGTTTCACAAGTGGATATTTAATATACTTTAAAATAACTAAATACACAAATGAGAAAGACATTTTTATAATGAATATTTCATGAACGCATTCGTATTTCCTACATTATTTTAAACAATTCAAGATTAATCTTTAACAAATGATGTATTAAAGCGCATTTCAGTGTTTTCGGGATATCCTGTATATTGGAGAAAATTGATAAAATACGCTCTATAGCGCGATACCTAAAATAATTATTCTTTAATAAAGACATTTCATGTAGTATATATTATTCTTTTGTCACTTTCTCAATCGAACTTAGGAATTGAGCAAGCATAATGAACGCTTGTACAAAATATTAACTACATTTGAAGTTTCTGTATAAACGGGCAAAAATCAATAATTTATAATTTACTGTATTTCTGCACTGTACCAGATGTAAGTCTTAATCACATAATCAAGGCATATATAACTGATAAATAACATTTTCAACTGGCAAAATTAAATTGTCTAAATAGTATCAGAACGTCATGCTTAATTACAAGAATAAAAACTACTGAAGTAATACGATTTCTGATTAAAATAATTTTTTTATAAATAACACATGAGTAATTATTCACTAAACATGATTTACATACATATTTTTAGAATTTCTAAATACATTATAAGCGTTCACTTACCTTTACATTCAGAGCAAAATGTTTGAATTTTAGGATAAATTTTCATGAAAGAAAATGGCGCAAGATTCACAAAACGATTACCTACATCTAAAGTTCTTTAGTACGACAAAATTATAAAAAAATTGTTTTAAAATAATAAAATAATATAACATTTATAATACTTAGAATAATAAAATAGAATACTGTGACTGGGGAAAACAGGCCTCAATGATAAACTCATTTTTAGCGATGGCAACTCATAAGCAGGCCCATTGCTTAGTGATGGCCCCGATTAAGCTGACGAAACGTCCCCATTTTCAGGGCGTTTTTCAAATTGTCCCCAAAATGTAAAAGAGGAATTGGGGACAATTTTTAATTATTGCATTGTTTTTTAATTAAATTACTGTTAATTATTGCATTAATTATAAAGTCCTCAGTTTTGTTGTCAGAATCGGGGACGTGTCACCGATTCTGACAGCAAAACTGTTCAAAAATCTGGTCACCATATAGTAGATCCACGTTCTACGTTCGGCTTACATGCGGGAGTACGATTCATGTACAAAAATTTCTGGCAACCCTGGACTGTCCCTCATCTTTTGAAGTTTTGTCCCGTATTTAAAAGCAGTCCCTACGGGTTAGGACCCCTTAGAAAGACACCCACAGAGGGCATCCCACCTTATGTTGTTCCACTGACGAGAATTTATAAGCAGATTTCAAGTCAAGCACACAAAACTTATGTAAGCAGCGTTGCCAGAAAAGTACGCTGAGTACGCATTGCGTACTATTGTCTAGTGATGCGTACTCGCGTACTCATCGTGCATTTTGCGTACTCCCGCCAGAGGCGGATCCAGAAAAATTTTTGGTGTGGAACCAAAAAAAAAGGCACTTTTCTTTTACCTGCATATCAATTTGCAACATAAATGAATCTTTTATAGTCTAAAATTGATTCTTTTGGGGAAGGAAACTAGTCTAGAGGGGAAGTCTAGTTTCGATTTCAGCTTGTTTGGACTTAAAGGATTATTTAACACTTTCTTCTAGAAATATCCCGGCAAACACACACCGGCTGGCAGAGTGCCTTACCAGTGCCGTTCTGCCTTTACGTTCAGCACCGGCACGGCACTGCAAAAAGTAACTGAATCGTACCAAAAGTGGTCGCCCAAGAAGTGCCTTGCCAGAAGCCCGGGAAGGCAACGGCACTCTGCTGGCACTACTGCATGTGCTGGCCATCACTCAAAATAAAGGCACTGGACCATTAAATTTATAATGCCCAAAATGAAACGGCCGGGTGCCGGCTATTATTATAAAAAAAGGCACTGGCCTGGTATCTTAATAGTGACTGCAATATAATGGCACGGTACCGGATTAGTGCCTATTTACAGTAATGCTGCCATAATTAAAATACGAGCCAGTGGCGGATGCCGAGTAGGGGGGTTATTCATTAACCCACACCCCCACCCCGCAAAAAAAACATTCCTTAAGGGTAACATTTTGAAAGACAAAAAAACAATATAAATGAAAGATAAAAAACAGCAAAATCCGTTGGTCAATTGTTTGCAAATTATGTGAGCCTATCTGTTATGCGAAGGCATAACATTTTTCAATCATGCTCTGGAAAAAGTACAAGTATATGCGAAGTTTTTAAGATTCTTCAAGTATGAAACACATTTTTTCCCCCCAAGTTCCCAGAGTTCTTTCACCGGGACCGCACAGACATCGAATTTTCAGAGAAGGGATCTTCAGACCACACTGGGTGATATCATATTTCTGTAAACAACGTAACTGAGATGCAAGGATAATCTTTTCGCCAGACACAGACGGTTTCGCAGGGATAATCTTTTCGCCAGACACAGACGGTTTCGCAGGGATAATCTTTTCGCCAGACACAGTCAAAAAACTCATAATTTTCAGGTTTACAAGGAAAAGGGAACCCCCATGTGAATTTTTATCTCTATTGGCTACAATTGAAAATATGCAGTGGATACTGTGACTTTGTGCCAAAAACATAAGAATTAGCCAAATTGGCGTAAGTCAAGCTACAGAACTTCGGTAACGGTTTTTGAGTTGCATTTGAAATTTCAGAAAAGCAAGCCAGGCCTCTCGGAAGATTGAAGGGTTTGAGACCTCTGTCTCACTCTCCTGAAATCGACCGATGCCTTCGGCTGGATGTTTTCGTCGCTGTTTGAAGAAATTAATGCCTTCTCCTCGGAAATCCCTGCTGATGAACAGTTTGAAAATTCTTTCATCTAAGTTATAAGAGTTTCGTTGATAATCATCATTTCGTCTGAGATCAACTGTTCCGCAGATACATCTATTCCCTCGTTTAGGAAATATCGCCTATTCCTGCTGATGAAGATTTTGAAAATTCTTTCGTCTAAGAATTTCGTTGATTACAAAAATCATTTCTTATAAGATCGAACTGTTCCAGCTGATGAAGAATTTTGTGGTGCACCAACTGTAGACGAAATCAAAGTTAGAGAAATGAACTATCAGAAGAACGCTGGAAGAACGCTAGGCCATCGCAATATCGTGAACTATGAACTATGAGAGGAACGCTAAATTATCGCAATTTCGTGGACTTGGCGATAGTATATAAAATATCACAGACTTTTTGAGACACCGTAATATTGTGGACTGAGTGACAATGTATCGCGAAATTAGTGAAACTTGAGAATTATGAACTTCGAAAATTTGTAAAACTGATGCGGGAGAAATTGTGAACTCGAGAGGTATTACTACATCTGCCCCAACATGGTATGATAAATTTATTTTTACCCTATTATGTATATAAAAAGTATTTTAGTGTTTTTGAAATAATTTTTTTAGTGGATTGTGTTGGTATAAGTAATGTTTAAATGATTATAGTACGAAAGGGATTTAATCGTTTGAAGAATTTTCTAGACAAATACTTTCATAAGTAAAAATACTTTTTGAAATAAATTTGTTAATATTCAAAATTCAAGGGTACCCGATATTTTAGTATAATTCTCTGAAATAATTGATCATGAAGTATTAATTATTATTGAATGACATATTTAGGATGTGTTGATAAACTGTATGTGCAATGAATATAATATACAAATAAATAAAGACATGTCTGAAAAAAAAGAGTTATTATTTGAGTAAACTAAATTTCAGGATTTAGCGGTATCCTTATGTGGATACATTTCAGGTAAGATTTAATATTTCTCTCATATGCACAGCGCAAAATTTGTACTAACCATTATAATGATCATTGGCTCCCCTTTTAAATAAAAACTTAACAATATCCTCCCCCATTAAATTATAACAAATAACTAAAATTATAACACTATCATAAGTAAATTGTGTGCAGTTTTTATAAACTACAATTTTCTTAAAAATTTGCACTCGCAAAAGATTTTTTTTATGAGAGAGGCGGTAACACATTTCAGAGCCAACATAAAATCATTTATAAACGGTTTAATTTCAATGTTAGAGATTTTATAAATGAGTTATAATACTTTATTATTGATATATATGTGTGTGTGTGTGTGTGTGTGTGTGTGTGTGCCCTAATCAAAATCTTACAGGAAGTAATAATAAATAAAATTGTACTATGGTAACACACATAACTTTAGGGTAACATTTTGCTTTATTGTACATTTTGTTTAGATCAAATTATTTTTTATATGTTAGCTATTATGAAAAGAAATTTTCTGTTTCTATACCTGTTGTATACTACATGATTTAAATTTTATGGAGGAAAGTACTTTTATACGCTAAAATAAGTATCATTAATAACCCAACCGACTTTAAAAAAAGTCACCAGTTTAGTAGCCATTTTCTCAATTTTAGTTCCCAAAATAGTAAGGATCAAATCATTTTTGAATGATTTTGTAGTTAAGAAATAAACATGCTTAATTTATCTTCATTTAAGAAGGATTGAATAAAATGATAAATTTAAAAACTCCATGCGTTATACATATATATATATATATATATATATATATATATACATATATATATATATATATATATATACATATATATATATATATATATATACATATATATATATATATATATATATATATATATATATATATATATATATATATATATATATATATATATATATATATATATATATATATATATATATATATATATATATATATATATATGTGAGTACGGTGGTACTTGATGATGGAGTACTCGATTTCAATTTTCTACTCCATCTCCACTTCATTGCTTTGGATCGAAAAGTTAGGCTTAAGCCCCCGTGATCTCACTTGGCTTGTCTTCCCACTACTCTTCAGCTTTGACAGCTCTGTTTTTTACAATATTTCTTGCCTCTGGTTTATCAATTTTTATTTCATGTTTTCAGTTTTTCAGTACTTTTTTGTTATTACGTGCTACTACTTAATGTTTTACTTGGGATTCCATTTTACGTAAGTTTAGCATATATATATATATAATATAAAATATATTCTGTTATATATATATATATATATATATATATATATATATAGAACAGAACACATAATACATTTATTTTTATAGCACGATTAAAAAAACAGATTAGAATGTTTGCTGAAAGCTCAATAGCAACTTTAAAAAAAAGGGGAGTTGACAAAAACCAACACCAGATTTTCAAATTAGTTGCCTGGAGTAAGGTACAAGTAACCAAATCTTGAAAATAGCACGAAATTGACGTTTTTTGGTTCAAAAAGTCGCCTAATCTTTAAATTAGTTGCAAAAGTCACCGGTGGACAACGAATGTACATTAAAAACAGTGAAAGTAAAAATTTACATGTAATATTTTCCAGACTGTTTAAAAACTGTAAAATCCACTTACTGTTTCTTTAACCAACAAGATTTCACTGCAGAAGAAAATGTTATTACAATTATTATTGCTCCTAACAGAGAAATCTCACTAGTCCATACCTATTAACCTTCTCGAGAAAGCTCTACAACAACGACCGGAAAAACTTAAGCGTAGTTCATACGTATTTCATCAGATGTAACTGCCCTCCCGCTCAACGTTTCAAGATATGCGAAACGAAATGAAACATCAAAAGAATGGGTTACTATACTTATACGCTGTCGAAGTGGTGACGTCACAGCCGGGTTTTGGGCATCAAAACATTGTGTTCCCATGTTAATTTCCCATAGGGTTTTATAAATTGCTTCATATCTTTAATATTAGACAAAAATAAGACATTTCACTCCATTTTTCAACTACAGTGCAGTGAGTTTTATCTCTTGTATGAATATCAAGTAAATTGAATGACTATAAATATAATTAATTCGTCGATAATAGTTGAAATCGCCTAAGCCTAACGATCTGAGAATGTAAATAAACATCGTACATCCGTTATGTCGGCATGTATTAGTCCTATACTAGTGTTGTATTTTTGGTGTTTTTCAACGTGATAATGAATAGTTGATCACAAATAAATGTGCATGTACAGTAAATCCGTGCCTTCATTAATTGATTCTGACCCTAGTTTACTTAATATATTTTTGAGTATATCAGCATTCTTATAATGCTTTTAGCTTTTAATTTATTAACATTATTGTTTGTTTTTTTTCAGTTTCATCTTTGTAAGTGTGAACATTTATAATGTTTTAAAGATTGTATGAATATTTATCTATTTCACAAATACAGTATAAGATTCTTTTAATTATTCATTAAAGCAATAAATAAACATTATCCCTCAAATGCTATAGCAATTATCTTCGTTTTCTAATTATGTATTAAATGGTTTATTTATTTCATTTATAAACACACATTTCCAAAGGTTTTATTGAAAAATATGTTACATAGTTCTAACTTAATGTACTTGGTTATGCATCAAATTTGATTTGTAATTAATTTTGTTTGTTCTATTTTTTAAATGCCTAATGAGTGCTCATACAATTCTGCTGTGCATTTGAAAGCAGCAGTATCTGTATTTGTACTTTTTTGGCTTGTAAAATAGGATCAGATGCTGAAAGTTTACTGAAATATAGATGTTGTGGCTAAACTGAACATCTGCACAAGTTAACAAGCTACAAGAGAGGGTTATTCCTTTCTATAGGAAAGTGCCGGACAAAGATATAAATCATGATCACCCCATGCTAAGTCTGTGCATGATAACTCATCAAATCAAGTTTGTAAATATATTGTATGTTTATTCTATTTTTTTAAATACCTAATGAGTGCTCGTATAATTCTGCTGTGCATTTGAAAGCAGCAGTATCTGCATTTATACTTTTTACAAAATTTATTTGTACTTTAAAACTAATGAATTTATTTCCTTGTTTTTCAATTAACAGTTCAATTTCTTGCATTAATTGTTTATTTTATCTAATACAAAAAATCTGATAAGTTACAGTTTACTCTTTCAGTAATGAATATGCACTTCTGTAATTTTTTAAAAAGTGTTAAAGAATAGTATAAAATCAGTAATTGTTCTGCATATTTATAAGGAAAAATGTGATTGTATTGTTTTCATAAATTAATCTTGCTCCTTAGTCTTTCATTGTGTATCTGATTCTTGTTTGTCTAATCTATTCCCCTCAGAAGCTTGTCCCACAGATTTTTCATTACGGAAAAAAATGGGTGAGAATTTCTCACTAGAGATGTGGTTTGGGTAAATGCCAAGTAGGTTAGGTATTTACTTCTACCTCGAGTAAACACCCAAAATCAGGGTTAAATACCCTAATTTTGGGTGTTTACTTTCCAATTTTCAGTGGTAAGTTTTATATTCTGTCTTAAACTTTAGGGATGTAACAGATACTGATTTTGTCGGATATCCGAAGCTCCTTTGGTTGCCCGATCGAATATCCGGCACTAAACATGTATTTAGTTATCAAGTGTTTTTAGCACCAGAGTACTATTAATTTCAACCTTGCTTTTTGTGTAGACACGATTTTGGTACAATTTTCGCATCCAGTCATTTTTGAAATGTGTTTGCCAGATAATGTGAAGGGGGGGGGGGCAGGCACTAATAAAATGTTGAGTCGCACAAGGTTTGCCATTTTTGATAAATGATTGCTAAACTGGGTGCCAAAATGCGACAATTTATTATAAATATATTTTGAGTATAGTTACAAAATGCCTGGCGAATATTGTAAAATAGTTTTAGTAAGCGATTTAAATATAGATGTTAATTCCAAAGAAGTTTTTTATAGAACAGTGAAGACAAATACGGTACACATCATAGATTATGATACACTAATGATATTTATAAAGGTGAAGTGTAATTTGACTATGCCTGGCGAAAATTGTTAAACAGTTTTGGTAGGCGATTTTAATATAGATTTCTATTCCAAAGAAGTGTTTTATGGAACAAACAGCTGGATTCTCCGCTCGTCGTTAATTTTTCGCAGTCGTTAACTTTGCCCCGCCTTGAGGTGGAGTTTTAAGGAGGAGCGTCAAGGGGTTCATGCGATTGGCTAAAAGACCTCCCATTTTCCTCCGGAGTTGTTAGTGCAGTCGGTAACCAAACAACTGGTTCTGCCCAGTTGACAGCTAACAACCGACGATTTCGTGAACCACCGGGGCAGAATTCCACCCAGAGAAGGAAAACACGATACACTCATGGATTATGATGCTCAATCCAAAAAGTATTTAAAATGTCTACGAGATATAATTGGAATATGCGTATAGTTCGAATATGCCAGGTAAAGATTTTTTAACAGTAGGATCAGTAGGTGATTTTAAGATAGATTTGGATTCCAAAGATGTGCTTTATGGTTCAAGAAAGAGTTGATTCCTATTTTAACGGCCCTACTTTCGCCAACCTAAAAATTCCTCGCACTTTGGCGAGCTTTGAAATCATGGGTCTCTAGGAGTCAGGCGCGTAGCCAGGAAAATTTTTCGGGGGGGGGGATATGCGCCTGGAAAATATTTCGGGGGGGGGATATGAAGTTATATGTGTATAAATAGACGGAATTTCATCACTAATCCAAACATTTCGGGGGGGGGATATATCCCGATATCCCCCCCCCTTGGCTACGCCCCTGCTAGGAGTTATGCACAAGTTTCAACGCTCCCTAAACAACAACATGAAAACTAAAGTGAACAAATTAGTGATAAACACACTAGTTAAGGAATTTGAAGACACTTAATTATTAAAACTACATTTAATTGGCAACCCAAAATAATTAAAAATGTAACGGAATGCTATACTTACAGGTTGTTCCAAATCGCCATTTTATTTCTAAATTACGATTGCCACATAAGTACACAAAATCTTCATGGTTACTGTATATGTTTAATGATCGCCACCTTGGCGAGAGTTGAGGCATTAAGGTAGGAATCAACCCAAGAAGATAAACACAGCACACTCATGGATTATGATGCACATTTGAAACAATATTTAAAACGGTGAAGTATAGATGTAATATACTTGGCGAAGATTGTAAAATAGTTTTAACAGGCGATTTTAAGATAGATTTCGATTCCAAAGATGGGTTTTATAAAAAAGGAAGAAAAATACTGCTCACTCATGAGTAATGATACACTTTCCAACCTAATGGAATAAGGACGAAAAATAGGGACGACACATAAATTATGATTGCCCTTTAATATATAGCACTTGGGTGCGTATTTAAAATCTGAAAGGCTTCAGATTTTCCTTTTTTCAAAAAATAAATGACACCAGAACAATAATTGCAAGAATGTTTCACACATCATTAATAACTTACAAAAATTAAATATCTGGTTTTACGTTATCAGCCGGTGTGTGTGTTTGTTAGAAATGCAGTGTCAATATAAACGTAAATAAAAGAAAGCATGTTGGTTCTACGTTATCGACCGGTGTCTGTGTTTGTTAGAAATGCAGTGTCAATTTAAAAGTAAATAAAAGAAAGCATGCTGGTGTTACGTTATAAGTCGGTGGGTGTTAGGGACATTTCTGAGCGATAAATTTAAAAAAAAAAAAAGGTAAGTGCTTTTTTTAATGAATCTTTGCAATTTTTGAGGTTTTTAATGTTAATTTTAAATTGATATTTGATGTTTTTATGTTGTCGTAAGTGCTATTTGCATACTAACAAGCTATACACACTTAAAAAGTGCAATATATATATTTAATAGTATACATAGATGTATATGTTTGTACATCTGCTCATTCACATCAAAAGCAATTTCTTATTTCAACTACTGGGAACAGTTAAAATAATTTAATCAAACTAATATAACTGTTTTGTTTTAAATAAACACAACAAAATTAAAACAATATAGAATATTTTTTTTAATGCGAAATACTTACATTCTAGACGATTATTCATTTAAGTAAGTGGAGAGTGCAGTTTAGTGTCCAACAGATCTATCAAAAAAGACTGAATTATAAAAATTAATTCATGCCTTTTCCAATGGGTCTGTTAGATAATTGCTCTTCAAATTATGCAGCAGAAATTCATGTAAGCACTGATTCATTCCTATAATTAAGAAATAAATATATAAATAGGGGAACAATTTATTTAGTTCATCACATATCCAACAATTTCTTCACTTATAATAAGCAATAGTCATATTCAATACAAATTAAACAGGGTTGTAAATAGTAATCATGCAAAATGATACATTGTAAAACATTTCAAAAATACTCGATCAATTCATAAAAAAATTATAAAACAAAACTCATACACATTTAGTTATTATTTGTGATCAACTAATTATTCATTATCACATTGAAAAACACCAAAAATACAACACTAGTTTAGAACTAATACATGCCGACATTACGGATGTACAATGTTTATTTACATTCTCAGATCGTTAGGCTTAGACGATTTCAACTATTATCGACGAATTAATCATATTTATAGTCATTCAATTTACTTGATATTCATACAAGAGATAAAACTTACTGCACTGTAGTTGAAAAATGGAGTGAAATGTCTTATTTTTGTGTAATATTGAAGATATGAAGCAATTTATAAAACCCTATAGGAAATTAACATGGGAACACAATGTTTTGATGCCCAAAACCCGGCTGTGACGTCACACTTCGACAGCGTATTGGATACGAAAACGCACCACTTCCGTTTTAATGGAACTCGCCAAATTTTAAAGCAGCTAACTGGAGACCCTCCTCCTCCCCACACACACTAATATAAACTTCACGTTTTAGAAATATTTTATGTGTATTGCATTTTACATATATACTGTAATTATTCAGCTTCAAATTTGCCGTAATAACTATTATATTAAATTTTATTATATTGAATAGTGTCTGTTTGGTGAAGTTGTTATTTTCGTTTTTCTCAATTGTTTAGGAAAGTGAAGTGCTTCTTATTTTATGTTTGTAAGGAGTTTGAATATAATTACACACTATCCATTCTATCATTACCGTGCCAGGTCGCCCCTAAAATTTCCAATAAATTATTAAAAGATCCGTTGGAAAGAAATATATAATGACACGTACAATTTTTTTCTCGCTGAGACGGAAACCGATATATTTCATTGCACTTTCCATGAATACAGGTAAAAGTAAAGTGACCTATTTCTGAACCGAAAATCAGGACACTTCTAATCCGCAGAGTCGAGAGGGTAAAAATCAATCCCGAACCCCCCCCCCCTCCCCCACGATAGTTTTTTCTACACATAATTTGATTTTCTACTTTTATGCGAAAAATGAGTTGAAAAAATATAGCGAATATACAAATAAAATAGGCCTATTATATAATAATTTTATAGTTAACATTCGGAAATAGTTTGCTTTCTAACAATAACTACAGAATTGCCATCCATTGATTATAGATATGTATTAATACATATTATAAAACAATTATTTTCATCAATAAAAAAGACGGTGTTAATTACAAGTAACAAAAAAAGCTTTGTAAATAACACAATCATTTTCATGTGAATTTATTCCCAATTTATTTTACATTTATTTATTAATTTTTATAAAGCAGGACTTTGGCGGGATAGGAATGGAAAAGTGGGACATTTTAGGGTTCTGTAGGGACAGCAAGACATATAGGTAAAAATCAGGAGTGTCCCGTCGAAAGCAGGACGTCTGGTCACTTTAGGTAAAAGGCTATCTTGCAAATCTCAGATTAAAATAGACAAGCAACTTTTTATTTTCTTTCTTCAAATGCATAGAAAATTCATTTGTACTTCGTACAAAAAATCTGAATTAATATAGCCAAATCCACGGTAACAGTTCGATTCCGGCAGCCTTATCTCGTGAGAAGTAAGTTGACCTAGCATTCCTCGGTAGACATATGGACCTCTTGCTAATATAGTTTCATAGTTGAGTCCCCGTAAAAGGGTGCGGAAATAAACTCCGCGGGAAATAAAACATTTGATTCGAGAGCAATCGAAACAGCATAAAGAAAATAAAATTACTAAATGAACCCCATTCCGTACTTTCTATTTTTGACTATTACATGAAAATACTGGTTCATTTCTAAATAACTCCAGGAGCTCTAATTTGTTTTATTGTAAATTTGAGCATTAATTACCTAATTTATATTTTAAAATTAAGTATTCTTTTGTTTTATAACTGCTATATTTAATATAATAAATAAATGTCAATAGAATCAATTATGTAGACTGTTAAAAATTTTAATTTAATCTAAAATTCTCTGAAAAAAAGGAGTACAGGAGCTGAGCTCTCATGCAAATTAAACCCTGACTGGTCTTCGTGTAATACTCTCTAACATATTTCTGCATCCCAATTCGGTAGATTTTAAAAGGGGCTTAACGTAGAAAAAGTCTCGCAAATATGTTTTTCAGGAAACGTTTAGCAAAATTGTAAAAAGTTAATATAAATTATAAAAATTTTAAGAATAAAATTCATAATTCTGTACATAATGGGGTTATATATTGCCATATACAGAGTGGGGTTTCACTGTCGGTGTAGTAAACATTTTTATAGCATACTGAACTCGTTTGTATTATTTTAGTTTTTAGTACTAAATTATTTGAAGGCACAATATGAACTTCTTCCCTTACACCCCCCCCCCGAAAAAAAATCTTTGGGCAATCTTTGGGCAATCCAAAGGCAGTGACCCTGCCTTTGGGTGCCCGGAACTTATATCCCTTAACACTTATACACAGTATGAATGGGAAACAATATTATTTAATTAAAATAACGAAATTTTATGCCAACACTACGAAATATATACAAGTTCATTACTGCCAAATAGTGCTGGTCTGGTACATTTTAAGCAGTACCACGCCGTTGACTTTTCTGTGCATGTCATAGACACATGGCACTTCGCCGTTACTAGTTATGTACTGGCACATATGCACTTTTCAGACACTGATACTCCAGTGGCTTCCAGACGATGGCAATCTACCTTGCTCCCGGTATACGGCACTTTGCCAGCATGGCGGGTACCCGGCCGTCATTTTGCGGGCAGTAGTGTGTTTGCTGGGATAGCTGTTGCAAAAGAAGCTAGAATATTAGTCATTAACAAATAACAGCTTTTTATAAATTAATTTTATCTTCATTGTGAAATTTCATTTAAAATGTTAATAATAATTGAATACTAAAAACAGTTCAAACGATCGTACTTTTAAAAGGTGTGGGAGGTTTTTAATGAATATTTGTACTATTTTAAACTCAGAAAACTCAAAATTAACTCAATGATGTATTATTTATGCAGTGTTTGCAATAACGTAATAATTTTAGAATGCTAATATTCTTTTTATTAACAAAGTTTTCAAGCGAAATGTGATATCATCGTCTTCTAAACCATCTATTTAAATATTAAAAAGACAATGACTCATTCCGAGCGGTTAATAATGAGAAACAGTAATTATAAAATGGATACTCAATGCATTTCAATTAAGGTGATCATACGTCCTCCAAATTCGAGGACAGTCCCAGAATATAGATCTTTTTTTCATTTCGTCCCCAAAAATACTTTGTCCCCAAATATCCCCAAATTTAAAGATTTGTACTTTTTTCCCTGAAAGTTTCCGTTTAGTTTATTTCTTTCAGAAAAAACTGAAGAAATAAGAAAAATAAACCAACTAAAAGCGCCATCTACTCAGAGAAACAATGAAATTCGATCTCTGAAAACATTTGTTGTCATTGTGTGTGTAGCGTGTACAGACATTCAATAAAGTATCCGACTATGAGCCAAATTTCCCATTTCAGTTTTGTTAATGATTAATCACTTTTCATGAAGAACCATGCTTGAAATTGACGTACAAAAACTTTTTTGCCCTCGAATACTTTTTTTAGAGAGTGTACAAAGTTTCATGGAAAATTATCACAAAATGATCCATTGTAAAAAGCAATGTCTTCTGAAAAATACAAATACTATTTTAAGAGTTAAATTTTGAATAAATTACAATATTTCAGCATGGTGTTCTTTTTATACTTCTGGTTTAAATAAATATTTATAAATGAATGAAATACTTCCATTAATTTATTAGAAATAAGAATACACAATTGATATAAAGAGCTATTAGAGTTCATTTTTAAGAATCAAAGTCACTCAAGATTTAAAGTGTGGGTATACATGGTAATATGTTGTGTCCTCGAATAAGTCCCCAAAGATATTTTCTAGTGTCCCCAAGTTTTCCTTGGATTCGAGGACAGTGTTTGATTTGTCCCCAAAATACTGTTTAGCAATATGGTCGCCTTAATTTCAATACCAATAGCACAGCAGACGAATTTTAGCCTCAAACTCAGGAACGATGAAAAATGTCCATGGCGTACTCTCAATGCAATCTACGTACTATTTAAGATTATTTCGCGTACTCTAGAGGAAAATTTCTCTGGCAAGGCTGGATGGGCGGGGCCGTCGCTAAGCAACGGGCCTACTCCTGAGTACGAGACGCTGGGGAGGGAAAATTAAAGTGCTCTCTGGCGATTTGGCGTGCAGTCGGACTGCTTTGGCAAGAGTCGTTTCTCTCGCTGTTATACACTGTACGCTAGGGGTTGCCGCGCGCAAGTTAATCCGTGAAAAAGAGTAGAGTAGAAATTCCACATTCTTTTTCTAATATTTTATGATTTTATTTGTTTATTAAAATGAGAAATCGCGCTTTAGAAATTCCATGTTCTGTTCTTTTTCCTAATATTTTATGATTTTATTTATATATTGATTGTTCTATATATATATATATATATTTGAATGTATTTAATGTTGCAGTATATGTACATACAGCATTTCAATAATCCGTTTCTGTCACTGCTATAGAATAGAAGTAAGGTGTTAGAGGGGGAGGGAGGTGGGCTTTAAAAAAGTACAAATTTATTTATGTAATAACAAGAATGGAAAATATGATTTATGTCAGAGGTGGTCAAACATTTTAAGTCACGGAGCACTTTTGAAATGGGAAATTCAACGTTTGAGCATAAAATTTTATCTCGCAGCTATTTACAGTTTTCTTGTTATCTTGTTATTTTTTTAAATTTTTTACTTCTTTCCCTTGTCTTGCCTTTGCCATTGGAAAAAAAAGGGCAAAATGTCATTGACAATACAAGAAATTTCCAGATTTCACCGTTCATTTTTTTCCCCCTGTCTTTATACATAGACAATTTAAAAGCAAAAGGACAGATAGTATAAAATCATTAAAAACAGTTAAAAACACGTTAAAATCCGTTTGTAGCTATTGTTAAAGTTTTGGCTATTGTTAAAGTTGATTTCTATGGGGCGTTCTTGGGCTATTTTTGCGAGGGCAATAGTGGTTTTATTGAATTTAATGTCATTGTGGTGTTCCTTTCCCAGACAGCACAGCAAACTTGCATCAAACTTGCAGCAAGCTTGATTTATCAAGTCAATAAGCTTGAATTAAGCTTGAAAATTCCAGTCGTGTAAGCTTGATGCAAGCTTGAATCAAGTGTTCTAGTTTACACTTGCCCGGCTTGCATTAAGCTTGACATTTCAAGCTTGAATCAAGCTTGACATTTCAAGCTTAAAAAATTTTCCAAAAAAAAATTTCTAAATACACGGGGCGCCCGCTGGCTAACGCGTCCCACATAATTTATTTTTCCGCGCATTTTCCCCCTCTACGCTGAAATTTCAATTTAATTTAATCTGTTTACATCGAGTGTTCGCCGCTGGGATAGAACCCGTGCCCTTTTGGTTCGTAGCCGAGCGCGTTATCCATTCAGCCACCGGAGCCTTGTGCAGCTATGACTAAAGTTTGAAGTGAATTATGAAGCGGTTTTCTGGCCAGATTGATTGGGCGATGTGTTATTTGTTTCTTTTATTTTTCCATGGGATGCATCAAAATTAAAATAATGCATCAAAATAAATTAAATTAAAATCAAAATTAAAATAAAAAAACACGTTTTAAAACTTTCAGTACCGCAACACTCACGAAGCAATACTGCTGGCCAAAATCGAGACAAACGACTGATTTTGAAATCAATTTCGTAGTATAATTGTATTTTATTTTGAAGAATTTCCATATTTGGAAATATAGAATGGGTTTACTTAACACAAATTTTGTGTTAAGTAATCTGAAATGAAAGAAACAGATAGTTAAACGTTACTTCGAAATGCTATATCACAGTTGCTAACATGTATGGAATACAAACACTTTAGTCATCTTCTTAAAATAACAAATAATTGAAAAATTTTGCTATTTTTTAACGCTAAAAATTCTCTTTACAAATGTGGTTATTTTCCTACATATTGGTATGCTATATTGATATAGAGCAATTCAAAGAATTAAAAAAAAGTTTAAATTAATTTATACAAATGTAAATTTGAATTCTTTTCATTGTTCATACTTTATAATTAAAAAATTTATTTAACTTCTGAATTTTTTTTTATCCTTTGTAATTTTATTTTAAAATTACAAAAGTGTAAGATGTAAGATTTTTGGGCCCTAAAATCTGTAGGCCCTGGGCAGTTGCCCCGTTTGCCCTGCCGGTAATATGGCACTGGTAATATAAAATGAAACACATCTTTTACGAACTTTCAGCAAATTTCAGGACGCTGGACAATTAATGTCCATTCTCTTTCACAGATGGCGCCATCAACGCTCCTTTAAAAGAAAAATCACGCGAGTATCAATTTTCAAGCTTAAATCAAGCTGTATTTAAGCTTGACAATTCAACTTGACTCCTGCAAGATTGCTGCCAGCTTAGAATGAGTTGAACTGTCAAGCTTGCATTAATGCGTGAAATTCAAAGAAATGTCAAGCTTGATTTAAGCTTATGTGCTGTCTGGGTTTTTTCGCTCTTTGATTTTCCGTCTATGGGGCGTTCTTGGGCTATTTTTGCGAGAGCAGTAGTGGTTTTATTGAATTTAATGTCATTGTGGTGTTCCTTTTTTCGGTCTTTGATTTTCCGTCAACGGAAAATTATCTAGAATTTGCTTTCTCATTTAATTTTAAGTTTTTAGCTGTATACCTTATTATTTTTCACTGAAACAAAATGGTCAAAAGAAAGTCTTAAAAAATCGTTCTTGAATACGCATTAGTTTTTTCTTTCATTGAATTAGTAGTTTGTATTTGGTTAAAAGAATTTAGCATTTTATAAATATAGATTATATGTAAATGAACTTTACACAAAGTTTAACATTTACTTTCGTACCGTTACAAAGACGAACGGTTATTATTCTTTGTTGTTACACACATTATTGCTAGCCCATATTAATCTTTCAGTATCCTACAAGAATCAGTAATGCAATTTTCGTCCTCGCTTGAATCTGCATCCATGGGAACATATAGGTTTAAACCCGAAGAATTTATCTGCATCTATAAACCATATCTATAAATTGCTAAAACCCCGAACTAAACATTTAACCCATTTGTGCCTGGATATTTTTGCGACTTTCTTCGATTTTTACTGATAACTGAAATAATTGATAAATTTCTGATGTCAACTTCTTGAACAAGGGATGATTTTTTTAAAAATCATTATGCATAAAAATCGAAATATCAACATCCTACATGGTCATGTTAAAATATTTTGTAGAGTTGAGGCTTAATACTCATGAATAAAGGCTAGGAAAAATAAATAACGTTTTCGACTAATAGTGAAAATGTCATCCCAAAAAAGGGACACTAGGCATAAATGGGTTAATAAAGAAGGGTTTTCTATAATCGTATGTAAATTTCATACAAAAGGCAAATGATGATTGCTTTTTAACTGTCCACTGTTTCTTTTTTATTTCCGTAACATATTACCTTCAAATCTAAAATTTTTTATTCATATTTAAATGCATGCATTTAAATATGAATAAAAATTTTAGATTTGTAATTTTAGACTGCAATTTTAAATGCATTAAAATATATATTTAGAACAATTAATAAACAAATAAAATCATAAAATATTAGGAAAAGAACATGGAATTTCTAACTCTACTGTTTTCCGCGGATCAACTTGCGGGCGGCGACCCCTAGCGTGCATGTGTATAACAGCGGGAGAAACGACTCTTGCCAAAGCAGTCTGATTGCACGCCAAATCGCCAGAGAATACTTTAATTTTCCCTGCCCAGCGTCTCGTCTCCTGAGTTGCCATCGCTAAAAACGAGTTAATCATTGACAGGCAGATTCAGATGTAACGTCTTAAATATAAGATCTGACCGGGCGGATCTTCTCAAACTTCCGACCCCAGCTTATCTCCCTATTCAGATGTAACACTTAAGACGGGCGGATCTCATGACGTCAGGGTCGTATCTTTGGAAGTCAGTTAGGCGATGTTCAGTAGAGTGTTCCGGAACGCGAATGATTTTGACCAATCAGAGTGGCTAATGGCCGTGTTTACATGTGACGTCACACGAAACAACATGGGAAATGAAATAAACAAACATTGAAATACTGTGTTGTTGAATATATTTTAGCGCGAGAATGGATCCAGTGTTCATTTTAAGGAATAAGATTGAAATACTGTGTTGTTGAATATATTTTAGCCCGAGAATGGATCCAGTGTTCATTTTAAGGAATAAGATTGAGAAATTGACTTCAGGGATTAGTTTTTTTTTTAATTTTCGAATTGTATCAAGCTTATTACGGATTATGGGATTAACATACTGTTGTTTGCAGGCGCGTAGCCAGGAAAATTTTTCGGGGGGGGATATGCGCCTGTAAAAAAATTTCGGGGGGGGATATATCCCGATATCCCTCCCCCCCTGGCTACGCCCCTGGTTGCTTGTATCTGTAAATCCCAAGTCTTGAATTTTAGGGGCAATTGCCCCCCCCCCTTGCCTGTTAGACCTGTGTATTTTAGGTTTTCAAAGCCTCGATTTGAAAAAGTTTGTGTCCTAATGTTTCGTAATAGCTTCTTTTTAAAGCTAAAAGAATGCTCATGTTGTTCTGCTTTTAATTAACATCACTTCATGAACATTCTTTTGGATAAATTCTCTACACTGCTCTGCTCTGCTAAATTCTTAACTGGCAAAATTCATAAAAGTATGTGGTAAGTAGTAATGAAGCATAAAAATAGCATATTTTCATGATTCTAAAAGTAAACTCACTGTACTAGTATACAATTATTTTTTAATATAGGTAACATGTTTATTCAAACTATTTTTTTTCCATGGTTTAAGCTTCCTTTGACATGCATGAGATTTACATTTTACACAGTGGATATGTTCCTACCAATAATGTGTAACAGATAAATATATACAGGAGAAATTCAGTTTTTTTTTCTATTACCATTTCAGTATATATGAATTTCTAATCTAAATAATTGCTCTCCCCTTTCGTTGAGGGGCCCCGGGATGTTGCCTGTTTGCCTTGATAATTGGGCTCTGATTTTAAATAGAACTCTATATTAATAAATTGTTTACGTTAGTACACCAAATCTTTCTCCATAAAAAAATGTTGAGACTATTACATCTATAATTTTCTTATTACCTTTCACTATACCAAAATTTTTACCGATAAATTTTGCTAATGTCATATAAATTAGAAGGTGTTAATAACTGTCTTACTTTCTGTGGTTACATTCTAACATAGAATGCCTCACCATGGCATAATAGTTATATTACTAAAAATGGTAGATGGCCGAAGTGTGAAGTTCCCGGTTCGGGTCCCATTGCGTGGCTGTCTATCTAACGGTCTAGAGATTTGGTAAGTTTTCTCCAGATGTAACGTGAATACGCATTAGAACCCAATAGAAAGTCCTCCTACCAAGGCAGCCCCCATCTTTTGTAGATTGCACTAGCGTACACTGCCATAATCACAAAAACATCTAAAGTAGAATTTTATGAAGTTTTTCAGATATGCAAACTTTAAAAATAAGTCATACATTTGCAACCGTTGTATTATATATAAGGATGTATGATTGTTTTAATTCACTAGTCTTAAATAAAATTTGGCTATAATAATGTTCAGGGATATATAAAAAATATATACGCTTTGGGTAGGCAGGGAATATTTATCTTAATAACAGTTAAAAAATTCTGTCCAAGTTTGTTGTTTCAAGCTAAAATGTTTCGAAGCTTGAAGTTAAAATAGCAAAATTTTTTTCTTCTTCTAGCAAACACTTTTGGTAAAGGAGTTTTTTTTTTTTCACTAGGGTGGTATTTCATTTAGTTCCAGATGTTTGTCTCTGCTACTTTGTCGACATGAACTGTCACGGTGAAGATCTTTTCAAATGTGTTTGCCGGATAATGCAGAGGTGGGGGGAGATTAAAATTTTCAAAGTTGCGCAAGGTTTGCAATTTTTGATAACTGATCGCTAAGTTTGCTGCCAAAAAATAACTTCAAAACCGAGTTTGGCAATATCGTCTAAATTTGACTGGAAACTAGGAAAGTATAGTTAAAATATGCCTAGCAAAGATTGTAAAATAGTATTAGTAGGCGATTTTAATATAGATTTCATTTCCAAATACAGTGAACTCTCATTAGTACACCTCCGCTTAAGACAGATCTCCGGTTTTGGCGCCCGTTTACATGCACACAAATGTGGAGTAAATGCCAGAACTTTTGCTACTTTCTATCCCCCTTCCCCTACATAGGGAAAAAAGATAGGGGGGGGGGTAGGGGGTAGAAAGATAGTTAAAATAATCCTGGCGAAGATTGTAAAATAGTGTTAGTAGGCGATTTTAATATAGATTTGAATTCCAAGTATGTGTTTTATGGAACAAGAAAGACAAGCACTGCACACTCATGGATTAGGATGCCTGTGAGATCCGAGTGTTGGGTAATAGTTAAAAAACTATTTCAGTATCAGCCAACTAGAACAAACACCTTTATTTACCTCATACAAGCTAGTGGAAGAAAAAAAATAAAAACGTGTTGTTGTTCTACTCGTATATCGTTGCCACTAAAAAACATAATATTGAGAATAGTTGGTGTTGCCAAATATATTACAATGCCCATTCCAAATAGTATTTAAAATGGTGAAGTATAGTTGGAATATGCCTGGCGAAGATTGTAAAACAGTTTCAGTCGGCGATTTTAATATAGATTTCGATTCCAAAGCTGTGTTTTATGGTACAAGAAAGAGATGATTCCCATTTTAACAGCCCCCTTCTCGCCAACCTAAAAAATCGTTGCACTTTGGGGAGCCTTGCAGTCATGGGTCTCTAGAAGTTATGCTCAAGTTTCAACGTTCCCAAAAGAATTAGATTAAAACTAAAGTGACAAATATTAGCGATAAACACACTAATTAACACTAGAACAGCGATGTTTCAGATATACCTAAAACCGCGGGCTGGGTCAAATTGACCCAACTTGCAGAATTCACGTTGCAATGCAACAATAATGTTATATTTAAACGGTAATGATATTAGTTCAATCTTAACATTCGTATTAAGTTTAATATTACATTAAAAGTACAAAAATATTGTTGCTATAATTTTTATTAGGACCGTGTCGCTTGAGATAGGTATACCAAAAACCGCGGTATGGGTCAAATTGACCCAACTTGTAAAATTCACGTTGCAATGAAAATAACATAATGGTATGATATTATACCATTTATTATATCATTACTGTTCATTTTATGAATGATAATGACATTTATTTAATTTGAACCTCGGATTCCAAACTCGTGGGAAGTTTTGGGTCAAAATGACCCATTCCGCTATATCAGGTATACATATTAAAAACAAAAAACTGATAAAAGTTACGAACTTAATTTTTTTACAGATGATTAATAATATAAAGTTAGGAAAAGTCACGATTTTTTTTAAAAATCCGTTCATAACTTTCTGAAAAAAAAACGGAATGAAATCTGGTTTTGGGTCAAAAAGACCCATCTCGCAGTTCTAGTATTAAGGAATTTGAGGACACCTAATTACACTCATGTCCATAAATTAAGGATAATGAAGTTCAGGCAAAGAAAGAGAAAGAATCAAAACAAATTTGACTTATTTGTAAAGTCTATTTATTAGACAAAAAGTAAAGAGCAAAAAAGATGCTATATGTTTGACATAATTAATAAAAATTGCAAGTTTTACTCCCTTGACCAAATTTCAAAAAAGAACCTATTTACAAAAAACAGTATAACATGGTTAGTAGGATGGTTAATACGGAGTATGTCTCCCGGACGATGCAATACAGGCCTGACAACGCCTAGGCATGCTGAGTATCAAATGATCAATCTGATCTTGGGGAATATTACACCACTCATCAAGCAATGCACTCCGAAGTTCCGGTAGACAGGTGGGAGGGGGTTGACGGGCTGCAATTCGTCGGCCAAGCATATCCCACACATGCTCTATTGGATTCAAGTCCGGTGAGTATGTTGGCCAATGCATACGGGTGATATCCTCCGATTGAAGGCATTCGTCTACAATGTTTGCACGGTGAGGACGGGCGTTGTCATCCATAAACACAAATTCAGCACCCATGGCGCCCCGAAACAAACGTACATGTTGTTCCAGAATGACATCCCGATAGATGTGGCCTGTCATCGTTACACTCTGAACATGCAGGTCAGTTCTGGAACACAGAATAATTCCTCCCCAAACGAGCCATCCTGCACCACCGTAACGGTGTCTTTCAATGGTGTTCTCTTGGTGGTAACGGGTACCTGGCGCTCTCCAGATGAATGTCCGGCGGGAATCAGACTCCAAACTAAACCTGGACTCGTCGGAAAACATCACACAAGACCACTGTTGCGGTGTCCACAATGCATGCTCTCTACTCCAGGTTAATCGCAGGCGACAGTGAGTTGCGGTAAGTGGAACACATCTGACAGGCCTACAAGCATATAGACCAATGTGCCCTAAGCGTCTGTACACGGTCTGCCTTGAAACTGTCGTACCGGTAGCTGAAGAGAGCTGACGAGACAGGTCTGATGCTGTACTCCGTCTGTTTCTTTTGGCAGTAACTACCAAATAGCGGTCCTCATTCGGCGTTGTAACTCGGGGGAGACCTGTGCTGTAACGTCTACTCACATTACCATCATCTTGGAATCGTTGCCAAAGCCTGGAGATGACACTCTGGGCTATTCCAAGTTCCTCGGATACTTCCAGCTGGGTACGTCCACATTCCAGTCGTCCGATAATTCTGCCACGTAAAACATCATCCAAATGCCTCCTTTGTGCCATAACCCAGCAAGCGCACACACGTATAAATTACGTATTCCCGATGTCGAAATGTCGAAAATAGGTCAATGAAAAATTACAGCAAAAAATAGCGTTTAAAAGAGATCAAACATACATTGTGTTGTCGACGTTATAAAGAGGCGTTCGATTTTGGTCAGGGAGGCGGCTATCTTCGACTGTTAATGTTGGTCGCCCTCAGGAGGTCTATGATCCGTCAATACATCGCCGATTTTCCGCTCATGGCTTGGGCGGTCTGAGAAACCCCGCCTGCCAGCCAAGAAGAAACACGATGGAGCATCGAGAAATTTTTTCAGCTTAGTTAATAGTCAGTTGAACGTCGAATAAACAGTGCAGGGGAGACAGAATTTACGGGGTCCTTTCTCACGACCTTTGACATGTCCACCCGAACCGTTTTCTCAGAAAACATATGCTTTTTTTTTCTTTTTTTTGTGTGTATTCGTTCATGGTTTGCGTGGCTCGTACTTCGCAGTTTTTTATGCAAGGGCAGAACTCGCTCCAGCGTGTAGTCAATGGCTGAGCTCAGCTGCGCTACACAGAAAAGTAAAATTTCCATAGTTTTAACTATAAAAGTGGATATTTTTCAAGTATCTCTTGGAATATTTTTCAAGTTCAATGCTAACACGATTTATCGTTAGCTTGGCATATTAATAAGTTTGTCTGGCTCTCTTTAAATTGTGTTGGCCGGTGATGTTATTAAAGTTTATCGGGGTAACTACAAATTTTAATTCCAGCCATCAAAATTTTAGAGGTGAGTTAAATAATTATTTAACTAATAATTATGTGCTTTGTTTCTTTCATTCATTTTCTTTTTAATTGCTTATTATAAGTCTTCTTATTTGTATTATAGAGTGAAATATAAGGTACAATTGGCATAAAATCAACTGTTTACCTTAAGCATATGTAATATTTTTTCTCATTTTAAGGACGAATTTACTTAATGTAAACTTACTATAACAAAAGTCAACTTATTATTGCATTATGGCATAACTTACAATGAAACAGATTAAAGCACTTTATGCAGAGTTTTTTTTTTTTTCTTTTTAAATTGTATACTAATATGTGTGCATTTAGTATGTAATTTAAACCTATTTGGAGTAGTAAAATTGAACAAATCAAAGAATTAAGAGAGATAAATAAAAAACTGTTTGTGTAATGAAGTAAACAGAATTTTTCTCGTGGGAAGGTGAGAGGGGGGGGGGATTTGTAGATAGAAAACTTGTTCATATTTTATTACAGGAAAACTATAATAAACTATGGAGGCTTATTATTCTAATAGAAGTGGTTCCTTGACGATTTCGTCGAATCCTGACAGTTTATAAACGTAGTAATTATGCCGGAATTCCAGACATTTAGAGAATATGTCAGTCACACACCATTTACATACGTCGTGAAAGCATGGAAATTCAAACTTCTTGTCGGGTGCACATGCCGTTTAAAAGGAAACACTTTATATTTCTAAATATAATACATTATACTACTAGTTGTTAGCTAATGAAAAGCAATTTTGAATTAAATAATTAGAAATAACAAGTTTTAAATTAACTTCTAATCGTTTAGATAAAGTTATAAAATTTATATTCATAAAAGTTTGAACATATACAAAAATATATTAAAGTTAAAATATAATCTTGATTTTTAATTTAACAGATAAGTAACTCGCACGAACAACTTATGTCACTAATTTACATTTTGAAGGGTTTCCATTTTTTCACCCGGGTACATTTTATTAATCGTTTTGGCTGTATTAGGTATTTTTAATAAAAGGGTGCAAAAAAGTATTTAATCTACTCTTATAAACTATCTAAATATTTTCATATATTGGTTAAAAAGTAACCTTTTTTATATAAAATAAGTAAATTATATTTACTGTTAGTAAAATTGCATTTTAAACTGTATTCCTTACTTAACTAAATTTACTAATATTTTATTTAATTTTTAAGTTACTTTTTCACCATCTTTCACCAATATATGAAGATATTTAGATTGTTTATAACATTGAATTAAACAGCGTACACCCCCCCCCTTTTATTGAATATACCTACAGTAAAAACAATTCATAAAATGTACCGGAGGGAAAAAGTAAACCCTTTAAAATGTAAAATAGAGACATAAGCTATTTATGCAAGTTACTGATCAATTAAATTCACAAAATCAAGATTATATTTTTCTTTAATGTATTTTCTCTCTGTTCAAATTTTTATGAATGTATATTTTACAACTTCATCTAAACGACTAGAAGTTAATTTAAAACTTGTAATTTCTGCACATTTAATTAAAAATTACTTTTTATTAGCTAACAAACTAATATTAAAATGTATTATATAGAAATATAAAATGTTTCCTTTTTAAACGGCAAAAGTTCACAAGATCAGAACAGTTTGAATTTCCATTCCTTCACGACGTATGCAAATGGTATTTGTCTATTCTCTGAATGTCTGGAATTGCGGCATAATTACTACGTTTATAAATGGTCAGAATTCGACAAATTCTGCGAAGTCTTTAAAGAACGACTTCTATTAGACGAATATAAGCCGGTTTTCTCTGTCCTGATGGAGCGATTCGACAACGTACATCGTAAAATCAACCACTATGAGCGGAATTTTATAAACGGATTCCGAGAATCTGTTTCCCTTCGCCGTTATAGCGACGAGTGTTCGACCCATATCGGGGATTTTCTCTTCCTGGCGGTCACCCTTTTCCATTCTTACGCCGTAGTTAAGCGAGATTGTTATCTCTCATGGTCACCCCACGCGGGTAATACGCCGTCGAGAAGTTCAGCGCTCGACGGGCAAACAGGTGGACATATCCAAGGATTTTTAACGTCAATGATTACGTCGAAACTACGTCGACGGCGACGTTAATTCGATGTATCGTGGCTGGCTGGGTAACTATGCGGTTTTTGCACTGAAAGGCTTTCACAGCGCTTGTGAACAATTTTACTTCTTTGCCACCATTCCTTATATACCCCTCTGTTACACTCTCGTCATTGTGACGTACCATCCACGCCATCTGGTGGTTTCCTGTAATTTGCATATTCTTCTTCAAGATGTGTGTGATCATTCCACAGGTGAAATTTTTATTTTAGAGATCAATTTCTGTGTGATTCTGAATTATCCTTAATTTATGGACATGAGTGTATTAAAACTGCATTAATTGGCAAACCAAAATTAATAAATAAGTAATGGAATTCTGTACTTACATGTTGTTCCACATCGCCATTTTGATTCTAAATTAAGGTTCCCACATAAATATAAAAAATCTTTGTAAACCTATTTTGTGAGCCAAAAAAGTGCACACACAAATGCTGCTGGTTTTAAATTTACAGCTAATAATTGCTCAAGTTTCAACGTTCCTAAAAGAATTAGATGAAAACTAAAGTAAACAAATATTAGTGATAAACACACCAATTAAGGAATTTGAGGACACCTAATTATTAAAACTACATTAATTTGCAACCCAAAATTAATAAATAAGTAATGGAATTCTGTACTTACATGTTGTTCCACATCGCCATTTTGATTCTAAATTAAGGTTGCCACATAAATGTAAAAAATCTTCGTAAACCTATTTTGTGAGCCAAAAAAGTGAACACACAAATGCTGCTGGTTTTAAATTTACAGCTACACTGTGCAGGCACTCATTAGGCATTAAGAAAGAAAATTGTTGATTAAAGAAAAATGTTAATCAGAAAAAAAAACATTTTTAAACATAAAATATATATTAATAATCCAATGACATTAGCAAGCGAAGAAAAATAATGTATTTCACCTCCATGTACTTTCAAACAAAATTCTGACTATGTAGATACTGTTGTACATACATCACCCCAGGTAGCACACATACGTTGGGGCAACGTATGAATGCATACGTTGGGGCAACGTATGAATGCATACGTTGGGGCAACGTTGAAATGACACGTTGGCTTACGGTTATCCAACGGTTGGCAACTGGTTATTTCTTACGTTGGGCCAACGTATGCTCTAACGTTTTGCCAACATATTTCCAACCGTTGGGCTAACCTATTAATGCATACATTATGTTAACGTATAAATGCATACGTTGGGTTTACGTGTAAATGTATACATTGGGACACCGTAAAATCTGTATGTTGTCACTCTATTATCCAACTGTTGGAAATTGGTTATTTTTAACATTTAGCTATCATAATTGTTAACCGTTATATTTATAAGTTAGTTTCATATTTTAGGCCAATGCAGAAACCTAATGTTGGATAATTATATTTGACGAATATTTGACAAATTGATGTGCTATTTCATAACGTTTCTATAGATATATGAAAAACTGTCAAATTTGAAATTAAAGTTTTTAATTATTTTACTAACAGCAAATGCAGTGACAGTTTCAGATAAGTTTTAAGGGACGGAAGATATGTAGAACGAAGCATATTATCAAATAGTCACATTTTTTCTTTAATCAAATATGGTTCCACCTCAACAGTGGGTTTCTGTGCGCTTAGGAGGAGGGTGAGCGGACACCCCACCCCTCCTAAAAAGTACTTTTGTCGACAAAATCGTCAGTTGCCAAAGGACTGTCAGCAAATTTCAGCTTTAATAACCAATCTGTAAAATGCTCAGTGTATAAATTACCAGTTCTGCCGACAGTTTATTATAAGTTATACTATATCATAAACATAGTCTTGTTACAATTTTCCTTTTAGTGATTTTTGTGCCAGTAAACAAGTCCCTTTTGTCCCCTCAAGCCAACTTCATTCCAGATCATGTAATGTAGCGTGTATTTAAGGCAAACATGCACATTAAGTATCAGCCTAGGGTGGGGGGTGCCTCGGGCGAAGGACTTTTAGGGGATTTAATGCGTATTCACGCTAAATCTGGAGGAAACCGCCCAAGAGGCCAGATAATCGATGTATATTTTTGAAAGCATATTGGTATATATCGTCAGAAAATTTTGTCTTTACACCCCCCCCTCCCAACATTTTTGCTTAAAACTGGCTCTAGTCCCGTCACTAACAGAAATGTGTTTATTTTCAAATAGTAAACGATCTGTCAAGTTACAAACATATATTAATCTGTAGAAAACTAACCTATTTTGCACTATGAGGAAAATTAATATTGCAGGTGCAACATATGAACTGTTTAAAAAATAGGAGGGGGGAGAGATCGGAAGCAGGAAAATATTTAGAAGGTCCTTTCAGAAGCCAAGGGCGGCTCCAGACTGAATTTTCGGAGGGGGGCCATTGAACTTTTCAGATGGGTATATACATTGTCCAAAATGCAAATTGAACGCACGAAGTCATGAAGTATGCGAATCTAAGGTTACAAATCAAAACTTCGGAGGGGGCCATGGCCCCCATAGCCCCCTCACTGGAGCCGCCCTTGTCAGAAGCTATCCTTTACAGTTTTAGAGAACCAGGACGGCAAGCGAACCAAAATCATAAAAACTTTTCGAATTAATTAAAAGAAAAAACATATAACGTTAAAGGAAAGAATGCTTATTTTTTGAAATATGATTCATATCCCTCCTTCTCCTTTGACAGTTACTTTTGTAAAGTGTCTCTCAAAACCTCTGAAAATTTACTCAATTGAAACTTTTGTAAGGAGGCTTAATCTCTCTTTTTTTTTTTTTTTTTTTTTTTTTTTTTAAATATTCATGTGGGGAAATCCAATAGGAGTATAAAGTCACTGAAGAATGTCACAGAAATCATTCTTTACTAAATTATTTATTTATTATTTTTTACATTTATATCTATTTACGTAATTTTTTAGATTCTTAATTTTTAGTTTGCCCGAATAAAATTGGTATGGAATACAATGACATTTCGTAGTTCTATTTTTATTTTCAGTTAACTGTAGATATTGACTGCAAAGTAAAAGAAAAAAAATATTGCATGCAAGTATCAACACACGGGTGCATCTATATTATCTGACTATGAGAAAGATATCAGTACAACAGAATGTATTAGTGATGCTGCTTACACGCTATAGCACATAAAATGAAAAAAGTCGTTGGTGGTTCGCAAAAAAAAAGTTACGACGCGTCCCGCATAATTACCATTGCACAAAATTTTGGAAAAAAGAGAGAGAGAGAGAGAACTTTTTTTTCCACAGCGCATCCTTTCTCTAATGCAAAAAAATAGAATGTCTGAAGAAAAGTTTTAAAAAATCAGTATTGATTTCAGTTCATGGACCTGAACTCTCAGTCACAGCGTATTACTTAAAGAGCTACTGATATTTTTCATTCAACTAAAATACGCAGTAGAAGAGACTTGTCAAAGCAATAAAAATGTTTTTTCTTCCAGTACTCTCAAAGAGTATTTGATCGCATTTAGATTATGTATTTTTCTCCATAAAATTTGAGTCCTGTAGCATATAACAGGTGTAGATACAAAAATCTCTTCTAAAATAATAAATAAATAACAAAATGAAGTTGGTAAATACAGGTATATATATGAACTGTAAAGTACTATAACACATTTGTAAAATATTAAAATAACTGAATTCTTAAAACTGTAAAATATTTTATACATACCTTTAACAGCAAAACAATTTTGATGCACAAATTTAAATCCTTATTGTTGATTAACCACTGTGAACCAACGAGATTTCAAAATTGAAGTAGTGTTAGTTTAATAACTACTTCTAAATCTGAAATCTCATTAGTCATTATAATCTTGCAAAATATAAGCACGGCTCAAGTTACGGAAAAACACTCAAAATACTGGTGTTAAACAATAAAGTAAATAAAAAACTTTGTAAAAAACACACATAAGATGTAATAGGTAAGTGGATACGCACGTTTCAACCAAAAATTGTTTTGGCCTTCTTCAGTCCAAGCCCTACGTTGCAAGCAACACAGGGAACTGAAAAGAGAAAAACAAGCAAGATGTTGCCACAAGGGGCAAAGAAAAGTCGAACAAAACCACGGAGAGGGGAGAAAAAAAATATAAATAAAAAAAGGGGGAAAGGAAGGAAGCACAAAAATACAGAAATAAAAAAGGAATAAAAAAATAATAAAAAAGGAACACACGAATACAAACACACACACACAAAAAGAGAAAACAGAACAAAACAAAACAAAACAAACAGAACACATTAATTATTATTATTATTTTTTTTATAAATTAAAAACCACGAACAGGACAGCACAAAATATATATAAATCTTTTTTTTTTTTTTTTTAATATACATATATATATATATATATATATAATAAACGTAAAGGAAGATAGTAACACACGTACACACACAATAAATAAATAAATAAATAAATAAAAAAGGGGGGGAGTAGACGAAGAAAGTGAAAAGAAACTTACAACAGCAGCTTCCAAGCAGAATGAACGAAAGGAACGGAAGAACCATCGTTCACAAGACGTTCTAAGTGCTGGGTAATGGAAAAACCTTCCAAAAAATCCACATGGGACAAAGACTGAGGAGTGCACAAAATCTTAGCCTTAGAAAACTGAAAACGATGATTGGAATTCCAACAATGCGAGGCAATAGAAGATTTGGAAAGTTCGTGCTTAGAAACATATCTCTCATGCTCTTTGAGCCTAAATTTGAGAGCTCTTCTGGTCTGACCAATATAGCCCAAATCACAAGATCCACAAGGAATATAATAAACACCCCAACGGTTCTCAGTAGGAATAGGATCTTTAAGGGAAGAAAATTTAAGTTTATTAACAGGTTTGAAAATGACTTTGAAACCGAAATTTTTGAGAAGTTTAGAAATTTTGGAGCATAAAGGTGAAAAGAAAGGTAGTACAATTAAATCGTTGTGAAAATTAATAGTATTAGTAGAAGTATTAGTCTTATTAAATTTAGAAACAGCTTTATCAATAATAGAGGGGCTAAAACCACGAGAAACAGCTAAGGATTTTAAGTAACTGATTTCATTATTAAGAGATGAAGAATCAGAGCAAATTTTGATAGCACGAAACACCACTGGCGTAGCCAGGGGGGGGGCCCACCGGGCCCGTGCCCCCCCCGAAATTTTTTCAGTTGTTATATATATATTGCAATTTGTAAAAATGGATCGTCTCAGAATCCTTGTTGTGTGATATTTGTCTAATCTTTCTGATAAACGTTTTCTAGATCCTTTCACATTGAGAACGAAGAACAAAACAAGTCAATAAAAAGGCTAAAAAGTGCCTTTAATCACTAACCCGAGGTGACTTTCGACACGCCTACACACCAGGAAAATATACATCCTACTCCCGGGATACTAAAAATTTCCCTCACCCTATAACCTCAGCTCGTTACCGTTGTACCCTGTGAAGTAAGTATCCCCAAGTGTTATCAGCTTTCATGGCCACCTGTGGTATTTTCAAACTATGGTGTATACAAAAATAATTCTTTCTACTAAAGATAAAATTTCAAGGAGGGGCACAAGCTGACCCTTTCCCCACCATTCCCAAGGTCCAGACGCTCGTGTTTTTGAATAGTGTGCTGTTCTGTCCAGTTGGTGGGTTCGAATAGAGATTATGGCCTCGAGAAAGTGCCCGTTGAGTAGGAGAAATTTTAAATAAAATTCCCAAAATTATACATAGTTTGCCTGCTAACAATGAAGACTCAAATCTACAGGAAGCGGAAAAAGTCATAGATGAACAGATATTTCCTGAAAACTTCAGAAAGCACATCAGGAAAAGAAACTAAAGTAAATACTCAATATTTTATTGTGTGTTTTTAAATGATAATATAAACGATGACCTAATACATGCAACATAATATCTTCTTAAGTATGTTGAAAAATTTGTATTATCATAATTTCATTAATATGTAATTTAAGAAATGTTTCCTTTATACCCACCCTTTCAACTGACAAGAGGGTAAATCTGTAATTTGTTTTTCTGTTCTAAAGTTTTATAAAACTTTATAAATACTATTTTCTATGCTCTGGTAAAGAACAAATGAATATTTGAAATATCTAGGGATGCACTTGATATCCGGCTGATTTATCAATATCCGAAATATCATCGGATATCCGAATCACAATCACCGGATATCCTTAGAGATATACCTAGACTTATACTAGACTTCTCTTTCGGATATCCGGCTCACGACTAAATAAGGTCTATCAACAGTCCACTAAGTCTGTATTTTTTAAATAAAAATTACTCTCAGTAATGTTTTCTTTTTAATATTTTTACTACTCACAGTTTAAAAAAAAATTAAATATTCTGAAGTGCTTTCCTTTGTAATTTAAAACCGCAACCAATGAGAACAGCAATTTAACTTTGAAATTAATCTGAAAAATTGGAGCTTAATACCTTTATTTTTTTATTCTAAAATAAGACATTAAGTTGTTCATTAAAATGTAACTTTCTATTAAATATATTTTTCTTCTAAGTTAAACAATTAAATAGACCTATTTTCATTTTTGTTTTTTAAATAGTACGCTAAAACTTCGTACTTATGCAGGGTGCCGAAGCCCGAGCCCGAAATTTCAGCTAATAGGTATATAAAAGTCAATGACTTCATTGGTAGAATATCATAAATTTTGCCGTTTGTGCAAATTAAAGACAAATATAACAGCAAACTATTAATGCACTACCTAATTCGTTATAATAAAGTTTATCAAATAATATTAATTAGTTTATTTCTCCCATGAGTCACTTTTTAAAATCTGTTTACACGGAATACGTTCAATTGAAGAGAAATTTCTCACAAGCCCGAGCCTGGTTTGGGCTCGGGCTGAGTCCATCTCATCTCTAGTGCCCACCCCCCTGACTTATGGCTCACCAACTTGCGATGAGTGCAACCCCACCCCCCCTCAATAATTTTAAGAACTTATCCGTTCTGGAAAGTTTTGTGCGTCTGTTTTTTTCTTTTTTTATTAAGAAATCAAATCAGGTGTATTTTTACCATTTAATCTTCCCAATATTATGTAAGATGTTCTTAAATCTAGATGTTAATTAAATTATAAAGTACAACTCAACACTTATTCAAGTCGAAAATTTGCAATTAATTATATTTTTTAAGACTGCTAAAGTAGAAAAATTCTATATATTTTGAACCAACTTTATTCCAAAAACCAGAATTTTCGAAGATTTTCTTCTAGTGACGTCTGTGTTATTTTAATAAGTACTTTGTTAGCAATGTGCAGAAAATTTTAATCTTGTGATCAACCTTATTCCAAAGAGCAGAGTTTCGGAATTTTTTTTCAAGTGATGTCTGGGTTATTTCAATATTGTGCCTGCATTGTATACGTGTAATATTCTAATCCTGTCAGCAACCTTATACAGAAGGGCAAAGTTTTAGAAGATTCTCCTTCAGTCATATCTTTGTTATTTTAATATTGTATTTGAAATGTGTAGGGTATTTTAATCTAGTGATCAACTTTATTGCAGAAACCAGAGTTTTGGATGATTTTCTCCAAGCTATCTTATTTTAATATTGTGTCTGCATTATTTAGAATATCTTAAATTTGTGAGCAACATTATATTAAAAACAAGCATTTTGAAAAAATAAAAAGATAAATAAAAAATCTAGTCATAAGATTTTCTAGGTTAATTATGTGTTACTGCATAAAACTGTACATTTTGACTTATTAATTGCAATAAGAAACTGAGTTAGTACAGCCTGTGCATTATAATTAAAGCTTTATTTTTTAAAATTAGCGTCGCTGTTCTGTGGTTGTTAATTATAAAAATAACGATAGGTTTGTGTTTGCGTGATCTTCATTATAAAATACGTACAGGTTGATTCAAAAATAACGTGACCAGTTTCAGAGCAACATAAAATTTTATTGAATTAAGTTATTTACACGAAATTTTCAATGTCGTTTCCTTTAGCATAGTACACTTTAAGTAAACGTATAGGTCAAGACAAAAGAGCTTTTTAAGACCATTTTTGGAGGTATTTTGCCAACTTCCTCTTTGATTGCTTTTTAAAACCCTTAAAGTGTTCTTACCTTACGTCTATTTAAGGTTCATTCATTGTTCTTTTAAGTATCCCATAAAAAAAATAATCGCAATTAGCACAGTCAAGGGATGATAGTAGCCATTTTTCAGGAGAAATAAAGTTATTATTTTTTTTTTTTATAAATCTTTCAGCCATTTGACAGTTGACCTTCCAGTATGACTTGATGCAGAATCTTGGTGTAAAACAAAGTTTCTTGGGGGACGTTTACTTTCTTTGTTCATGTGCCCCAGAACTTTATTCTGATAGTATTTAGCATCAATTTTAACCTTTGGTTCTACAAAAAATGGTTTTATTAAGTCTTGAGAGGACATTCCCATCCATACCACAGTACCTAACGTCCAACTTGCCTTCTGCAAAACAGCTGCGTCTTTGCGACGCTGTTCGTGTGAAATATATTGAACCTCCTTTTGTCAGTTGTGAATTACAGACGAAACAACGCTTCATCAGAAGTTATCCATGTTTTGTATCTACCTTTGCGTAACATTAAATACAGAGGCCAAGAACGTTTTCTTCGTTTTTCTACAGTGTTTGCAGATATTTGATGACAAACTAGTTTCTTCAATTTTTATAGGCAATTTTCTTTATCTGACGGCAAATTGTCGATTGGCATACCTGTAGTTTCTTTTCTAAAGTTCTTTGAGGAAGAAGATTTTCTACAACGATAAGTCTTTTCAGCTTCTTTTTTTCTTTTTCACCAATGACTTCCTTTCGTCCACATTTCCCCCCTAGAGCTCTTGATTGCCAGCCATATTTTATTTATTTTCAAAGTTTAGATAGTTATACAAAGTTTAGAAAAATGCCTTTTCTGAATTTTAAATGCTTTATTTATGACAGAATTTGAGCAACCATCCTACAAAAGCTTAAAAATTTCGTTTCGGGTTTGAAGATCTAATTTCGGAGCCAAATTTACTCCCACTAATAAAAGTAGTTCAATTGGTAATTTAAACGTTTAATTTTTAAAATAAAACAGGTGGTAAATTAAAATTTACCATAAATAATTATACGCTTTTAAAATTGGTCACACTAATTTTGAATCAACCTGAATGTATTAGTTATATGCAGCTGCAAATGAGCTGATTGAAAATCCGGGATAGATTGATATATTTCCTGTTTATAACAAGAATATTTTATATAGAAATATTTTTTACTATGGACGTTTATTGAGATTTAAAAATCATTTATTTAGTTTTCTTTTCAATATCTTCCTTAAGATATATTTTTTGTAGAATAAGACTTATTGTAGTAGCAGATACGGGCCTGGATTTAAAAAAAAAAAAAATCTTATCTGGTTGAGATAATCGCCAGACAAACCTGTACATAAGCATCTATCTACAGAGATAATTATATTGAAGAATTATTAATTAACTCGGGAAATTAATACTGAATAGCATCTTTAAACATATATTTAAGGATATTTTTGTGAAATTACTAATTAAGTAATATTATAATTAGAATTAACAATTAGAATCTTATTTTTAGTAATTATTAGTACTTGGAATATTATTTCTAATTATAATTAATAATTATAAAAATTTTAAATTTAAAATTAATTAATAATTAAAATATTTCTAATTACAATTAATAATTAGAATATTAATTAGTTGGACAAAACTCTCTGTGCCCCTCCCGAAACAAAATCCTGGCTACGCCAGTGCGAAACACGTAAGTGTAAAAAGCAGAAAGTTTTTGCTGGTAAGGATGATTAGATAGGGCATGAGGAGGTAAAGATATAGAAAGGGTTTGCGGAAAACAGAAGTAGAGAAACCGTCAGGATTCCTAGAAACAAGAACATCCAAAAAAGGTAAAGAATTGTTGCACTCCTCTTCTAGAGTAAATTGGATACACGGATCAACAGAATTAACAATCAAAAGTAAATTAGAAATATCACAATTGGAATCCACTAGAACGAAAGTATCGTCAACATATCTGACCCAGCACGGAAAATTAAAGACCTTGAAGAGCTTCTCTTCAAAATAATGCATATAACTATCACATAAGAGAGGAGAGAGAGAATTACCCATAGCAAGACCCTCGGTTTGTTTATAGAAAGAGCCATTAAAAATGAAAGCAGTTTGTTTAATACAAACGCTTGAGAGAGTATGCGAGAGGAAACGTGCAAGGTTATAAGAAGCAGTACCAATGTTAGAAACAATCGGGCGAAAGGCAAGAGAAGGTTTGTGAATTTTAGGAAGGGCATAGAAACGAGCACAGTTAGCAATAGAAGGAATAACAAAACGTTTAGTTTGAGCATTTAAGATTACAGAGGACTTCACAGTGTGTTTAATTTCAGAAAGGTGACTGTTAGTAGGATCAGAATTTAATTTAGTGTATGGACCAGTGGTTAGCATGTTATTAATACTATCAACATAAAAAGATTTATCAAGTAAAACAGTCTGGCCGCCTTTATCAGCTTTAGTAATGAGTAAATTAGGGTTAGAGTTGAGTTCTTTGAGAGCAGTTTTTTGAGAACGAGAAAGGTTAGATTTGGCATGCATATTATTTGAAGAGATAGTATTAGCAATAAGATGTCGCAAAGTATCAAGTTGGTTAGAAGAGAGTTTACTATTTTTAAAGGAGTTTTCCATAGGAGCAATAAGTTTGGAAACCGAAACGTTGCTAACACGAGAAAAATTCAAACATAAACTAAGAGCATCTCGCTGAGAATCAGTTAAAACATGCGAAGACAAATTAACAACAGTGTCCTGAACAAGAGGACTGACAGAACCGAGGGAAGACCTAACCGGAAGAAGAGCTTGGAATTTCTTATCCAAAGTAGCTCTGTGAGAAATAGAACGTTGTTCAACATAAGCGAAATTCCGTTTTTCCCAGTTAGCAAAAGCAGGGTAAGACTTACTCAAAAGCAAATGGAGATCATAAAGATCAGATTCAAGAATCGAAACTTTATAACGAACATCCTGAATAAAAGCACGTAAAACCGCCCGCTTAGACCTATTCAGAGCCTTATCAACACGAGAAGAACCGTGAATATTGCACTTAATGTCAATGAACTTAGGAATGACATTACTGCGTTTGCATCGAACAAGAAAACCTAAATGATTCAAGAAACGAGAACGTTTCAATCGTAAACGGGAAAAACGGTTAAACAAAGATGAATCCATACAGAAAAAACAAAAACAGAAAAGAAATAAGCAATAAAAAGCACACGAAGAAGGAAGGAAGAAAAGCGAGAACAAAAGAGAGTGTTAATAGTCCAAATAAACAAAACAACGGAAAAAACACTCAAAATACTGGTGTTAAACAATAAAGTAAATAAAAAACTTTGTAAAAAACACACATAAGATGTAATAGGTAAGTGGATACGCACGTTTCAACCAAAAATTGTTTTGGCCTTCTTCAGTCCAAGCCCTACGTTGCAAGCAACACAGGGAACTGAAAAGAGAAAAACAAGCAAGATGTTGCCACAAGGGGCAAAGAAAAGTCGAACAAAACCACGGAGAGGGGAGAAAAAAATATAAATAAAAAAAGGGGAAAGGAAGGAAGCACAAAAATACAGAAATAAAAAAGGAATAAATAAAAAATAATAAAAAAGGAACACACGAATACAAACACACACACACAAAAAGAGAAAACAGAACAAAACAAAACAAAACAAACAGAACACATTATTATTATTATTATTTTTTTTATAAATTAAAAACCACGAACAGGACAGCACAAAATATATATAAATCTTTTTTTTTTTTTTTAAATATACATATATATATATATATATATATATATATAAACGTAAAGGAAGATAGTAACACACGTACACACACAATAAATAAATAAATAAATAAATAAAAAAGGGGGGGAGTAGACGAAGAAAGTGAAAAGAAACTTACAACAGCAGCTTCCAGGCAGAATGAACGAAAGGAACGGAAGAACCATCGTTCACAAGACGTTCTAAGTGCTGGGTAATGGAAAAACCTTCCAAAAAATCCAGATGGGACAAAGACTGAGGAGTGCACAAAATCTTAGCCTTAGAAAACTGAAAACGATGATTGGAATTCCAACAATGCGAGGCAATAGAAGATTTGGAAAGTTCGTGCTTAGAAACATATCTCTCATGCTCTTTGAGCCTAAATTTGAGAGCTCTTCTGGTCTGACCAATATAGCCCAAATCACAAGATCCACAAGGAATATAATAAGCACCCCAACGGTTCTCAGTAGGAATAGGATCTTTAAGGGAAGAAAATTTAAGTTTATTAACAGGTTTGAAAATGACTTTGAAACCGAAATTTTTGAGAAGTTTAGAAATTTTGTAGCATAAAGGTGAAAAGAAAGGTAGTACAATTAAATCGTTGTGAAAATTAATAGTATTAGTAGAAGTATTAGTCTTATTAAATTTAGAAACAGCTTTATCAATAATAGAGGGGCTAAAACCACGAGAAACAGCTAAGGATTTTAAGTAACTAATTTCTAAAGTAGTTAATTTTTTTTCAGAATAAACTTATTAGGAGAAAACAATTGTGTCCAATTTTACCTTCTCGACTGTTGTACAACTATGAGCAAATAAAACTTTATTATTAAGCTGTCTAGCATTTTTTAGTAATCCAAAGCACATCTTTTAATAAGCACTGTGCAATTATTATATATTTATTACCATAGCTGCATAGTAAGTTGTTTGTTTACATACTTTGAAGATCGTTAGGCTTATGGACAATCGAACTATAATCAATGCATCAATAATAAGTTATTGTGATTCAAGTTACTACGAACCTATGCAACGAATAAAATTCACAGAAATATAGCTGAAAAGATAAATATTCGTTTCAGATTTCAACTATCAATCACTTTATAAAAGTGTATCAACACATCATAACAAGCAATGGCGGAAACGGAACGGCGAACGGTCATGAATCTATCGCTTCCCGGTTTGCTGAATGTGTGTCTCTGCGCATGCGCAATGGTACGGTTGCCCAACACAACATTCAGCCATCCGATGGCCAACGGTTGTTTACCAACGGTTGCCCAACACAACCTTTAGCCAACAGAATACCGACATTTCCATCTGGACATCCAACGTTTGCCCAACGTAACAACCTTGTGCCAACCACGTGCCATCAATAACCCAACGTATGTGTGCTAGTTGGGACCTAGACGCATCGAAAGCCTCAATTAAAAAATAATTATTACTCAAAAAAGTTACCCCCACTTATTTAATTTCGAAGCAATCATTAATTTATTCAATATAGTAGAAAAAGTACATAGTGCAGGCATAAATTTGATTATCTATAACCCTTGGTATAGTCGAGGTCAGGCGCGTCACCCTACTTTTCTGTTTGAGCTTATGCATCCCCCCCCCCCCACACACACACTTGTTATTTTCAAGGGGGATGCTCAGATTTCCTTTTAATGTACTAAAATTTTCATTTTGTGCATTCATTCATGCACGAATGGTGAAAAGGTTGCATAGAAGTTTTTATATTTTAAAAGTATAAAAGGATGCAAAGCAGTATTTTTGGAGTGCAGTTCACAGAAAAGAAGTACAGAAATCTTTAAAGCACTATGCTTGGTCAACTTAACTTAATACAATGCAATAATTCATATTGAATTCTGCACAGCAATAATTAAAGCTACAAAATAAATAAGGTTTTGTCGTTTTTAGAAAGACAATAGAAATAAATTTTTAAAATAAGTACATTTATGAATTGAAAACTCAAATTCTGAAATTACTTAATAAACATGTTTACATATTTAGACAAAATTAAGCATGAACCAAATATTTGAAGTAGAACTAAAAAAATAAGAACACTAAAGTAATATGCACCAGTCACAACTTATTTCTGTCCGGATTTAAAATATTGAGTTGCCAATCATGTATTTAAGGCATCCAGTGTTTGAATGAATCCTTCAAGAATTTTTATAATCAAACTTTATCTTTCAAAAATTCAGGAGCGTAGAAACTCAATAAGCTTGGGGGGTGGGGTGGAAGGCTCAGTATGTTACGATCGGTTCCCGAATACCCTATAAGTTGCATAAATATTTCGGTCATACACTGTACGCCGGGTTTAAATACTTTACACAGAAATCCCAAACACAGTCTATTCTTTACATTTACAAAATAAATATGTAGATTACAAACAAGTATAAATCATTTATGAAAGCATCAACATATTTAGACAGAATTAAGTATCAGAACTTCATTTTAATTAGAATATGTAATTGTAAATCAGAGTATAAAATGAAATTTACACTGATTTTAGCATGTTTAACGAAGTAAATAATACATTTTAGAAAAATAATGTGTGCAGATATTATTAATAATGACAACTTACTTGTTTTCTAGATCCTTTATAAAATATTTATTCAAAACGCAAAGCTTGACTGTCCAAATACTGTTTACAGAGCTTACACAACGTTAAAAACAACACTCGGCGCCATATTTAAGTCCGGCGTAAACTGATTTAAGCTAGCTCCCGAGCTGGCTTAAATCTACGACCCGCTCGCGCTCGTCTTTGGACTTAAATGTTACATCTGAATACGACTTACGCCAGTGTCTTAAAGTTACGCCCGATTTCGGGCGTAAGTGTTACATCTGAATCTGCCTGTGAGGCCTGTTTTCCCCAGTCACAGTATTCTATTTTATTATTCTAAGTATTATAAATGTTATATTATTTTATTATTTTAAAACAATTTTTTTTATACTTTTGTCGTACTAAAGAACTTTAGGGGCGCGTTCGAGAATTCATCGGTTGTGCACCGGTGCACGACCAGAGCGTTCGAAAAGGCGGAGCGTTGGGCGGAGCTCTGGAATTAACCGCGTTCGAAAACGTTTCGGTCATGTAGCGGTTGTCTGCTCAGCGTGACCAGAGCGCAACCAGAATGACCCTGCCAGCGAGGTGGGTTATTCCGGTGGGAGTAATTCAGTTACCGGGGGTCGCCTATTTTTGACGACTTTTTTTTCTCGCCAACACCCGCTACTTGGCGCTTTTTTTTTGTCGCCAAATTTTTCACGTGTGAAACACCATTTTAGAATACGATAAAATAATACAACATGTTGAGCACCGTCAGGAAATACAAATTACTTTAACACATTAAAATTCCACAGATATTCCACTTAAAAACAATAAAACAAAATACATCATCCATACTTAACACTAAAAATTGTCAGCAAATTCAGTAACAGGCAATTCAAAATGAGCAAACAGTAAACCACTTTTAACTAAAAAAATTTCAGAATATTAAGCAATCTAGTTCTACAGCTATGTAAAGTATGCAACCAGTGGACCGTTTTTAACTAAAAAAACCTCAGTGGATTCAGCAACCTAGTTGTACAGCTATGTAAACTATGCAACCAGTGGACCGTTTTTAACTAAAAAAACCTCAGTGGATTCAGCAACCTAGTTGTACAGCTATGTAAACTCGGCAACCAGTGGTCCGTTTTTAACTAAAAAAACCTCAGTGGATTCAGCAACCTAGTTGTACAGCTATGTAAACTCGGCAACCAGTGGTCCGTTTTTAACTAAAAAAACCTCAGTGGATTCACCAACCTAGTTGTACAGCTATGTAAACTAGGCAACCAGTAAACCGTTTTTAACTAAAAGAACAACAGTGAATTAAGCAACCTAGTCATACAGCTAATGTAAACTGGGCAAACACAGGCCCGTTTTCAACTCAAAACAACATCGGTGGATTAAATAACCTACTTATACACATTTACAATTCACATTGAAAACCTTAAGCAATTGCAAAAATTCTTTAAAAAAAACACTTACCTTTATCTAAAGAAACTCCTGAAAAATATCCAAAACGCACAACAGCTAATAACATAACACGAAAACGCTTTCTTTTACTAACTAACCACAAAACCAACATATACTAACCACTCACCAAACACCAATAACACAAAACAAGAACTGATTCACCAATTTCAAATTTCCTCGTTTTAAAACCTCGGTTTACCGATTACAGTTAAATTGCCTTAACCAATCACAAAATCCCTTTACCAAACATCCTGGTATCGTTTAATGAACCCACCGAGCGTTTTTTCATCAAACTACAGCATCATCCAACACCTCAACTCAATCTACACAGGTTACAACAGACATCTGACTCTAAGGCTAAAGTAAACAAACTTTCGACCAAACTCCAAGCTTGGCGACACATCGGCGCTTGGCGAGGACACCCGGTAACTGAATTTCCCCCATTCCGGTTATTAGCGTAGTACTGCCAATGTTTATTTTTGTTTTCTTGGCTTGGAATTGGATGTGGTGAGGATGACCGAAACCGGTTGACAACTGTGACGTAACTTAACCGAAGAATGACCGCAACCGGTAGCACCGGTGCATAACCAACCGGTGAATTCTCGAACGGGCCCTAGATGTAGGTAATCATTTTGTGGATCTTGCGCCATTTTCTTTCATGAAAATTTATCCTAAAATTCGAACATTTTGCTCTGAATGTAAAGGTAAGTGAACGCTTATAATGTATTTAGAAATTCTAAAAATATGTATGTAAATCATGTTTAGTGAATAATTACTCATGTGTTATTTATAAATAAATTATTTTAATCAGAAATCGTATAGAGCATTTCGACGGGCCGCTCCTCTCTGCGATCGGTCGCCGTCTTGCTTGACAGCTTGGGGTTCTCGTATTGTATTTCAATGGGAAAAACCCGATTTTCAACATTCAAAAAAAGTATTAAATTTAATTTTTTGGATGATTGTAACGGATGGAATTTGTTAATCAGACCTTCGACTTTTGTGTCACAGGTGGCGTTTAATATTTTAAAAAGCTTAACATATAATATTTTAATGATATTTCAAGCGACTTTTTCCGGTGGTACTGCGTTCGGAAAGACAACATTATGTACGGGAATGAACACCGTTTGTTTTAAGATTCGGCAGGTTATTCGGATTATTGTTTGTTTACAAATATCATTGTTGTGCATGCGAAATTTTCTTACGTTGTGAGATTTCTGCAAGAATAAAGTTTTGTTTTTGAATTATAATTCATCGGATATTCTCTATGCCCTAGAAAACATGAAATTCCATTAATATTTATATTAAAGAAGTGTTTATTTAAATTCCTATTACGATATATTCAGATTGCTTTTTATCTTTTATAAAAAATAAATGTACTGCTTGTTATTATTTATCATAGTGTTCTTTTAAATATGTAAATGCCTGCAAAATAAGACCAGTTATCCCATTAATAAAAAAAGTGTAACATATGCATCGCATAACATATTTGTACATGTAATTAATCTAATACGTATGAATATGAATTAAAAAAATAATCCAATAAATCAACTAAATTAAAGACGTAGACCAATTAATGTAATCTTTACTTAGTTGCATAATTATTTAAATTGACAGCAAACATGAGTGCAAAATGTAAATTTATAATTCCATTATGTTACATAAAGCTTCTGCCTTTTCATTATAAGATGGAAAACATTTCTGTTTCGCAATGTTAGCTCATAAAACTGTACTAAACAATTCTACAATTACATTTTTGAATTTTGTTTCAAGTTAGAATCAGAACAGAAATCAAAAGCTGGAACTCTGACCCTGTATTTCTTTTTTCTGGGTGAATTTTTACATATTAGGCAAAACCCAGCAAAGCTCATGAATACTTTGCTCCGAAGCCCAACACTAGTACATTAATTCATAAATTTTCCCCTTTTCAAGCACAAACTGATTTTAGCAGACAAGACAAATCATATTCGCTTCACCTCGACCAGATTTGAGAGTCCTGAGACCACCAGAATTTGGGTGTTTTCTGTATAATGTTTATATTTCTTCCTGCTAATTTCCGACTATTTAATTTTATATCACTGTTCTGTGAAATAATTATTATATGGGAAAATCTTTAAATTATCGTTATTTTAATTAAATGTGCTACCAACCCCATATTGCAGGGGTTTGCAGTTCGCTACTGAGTATTAACATAAGAATATTAAGGCTCCGGCACCTTTTTTTGCTAGAAATTGCCGCTAGCCCTGGAGCAATTAAATGTTTTCTCATTGAAAAATTTCTTTCATTAATTTCCAAAAAGTTACACTTTTTGTATATAACCCGCATACAAAAATATCCCCAATCAGTAAAATGTGCTCCATATTCTGATGAGGTGATGTACAAAATTTGAGAATTATATCCTGAAAAGTGTCAAAGGTATGAAGATAATGAGTACTGACTTAAACCAATTTTCAGTAGCTCTTGAAAGGAAAAAAATCACAATCACATTTTAAGGGTCATACAGATATTATGAAAGAATATTTTACATTCAAATTCAAGTATAGACCCCAGTCACCTTTGTTTATAGATATTCCTTAAGACGTTATATGATGAAAGGCTGAAATTTTGTACATCACCTCATTTGTGCATGGGGTACATTTTATTTTCTAGGAATTTTTTTGTAAGGTAGTTCTAAGAAATTTTAAAAAGTGTAACTCTGTGAAAATTAACAAGAGGAATTTTCTCTTAACATAGTCTTTTTTTTTAACCTTATTTTAAACATTTATTCAATTCACACTGCCTAATTATCTTTAATAGAAAGAATTAAAGCATGTTATCACTTTCTAGGGGCACTGTACGTGTGTGTGTGTCTATACAATTTATAAACACTAATATTTTTACTTCCTTGTATGACGTACAAAGAAATAATGTGATCGCAAAAAGAATTCGGTATCCAGATTTTGACTACCTCTAAATTTACTGAGTTTTTGCTTGACATCTCATTGTACACATGTATGTATGTTCATATAAATTCATGTACAAGCATTCTGACTGACAGCTAGACCATTTTGATCAGTGTTTCCTGGCGCCTGTACGTACGTGTGTATGTAGGTAACTCACATATCTTAAAAACTATGAGTCGTACAATGTTGAAATTTTATATTTAGGATTGTTGTAACATCTACATCCATACATTATGCTTTATGGGCAGAAATTCATTAAAGTGTAATTTAGAGATATTAAGTTATTTCAAATGAATCAAAAGTGATATATGTTGTTAAGGATTACAAAATGAATCTTGCCATCAAAAATGGTATCTTTATCATTTACAGTTCTACAGGAGCACTCAGAAAAATTCCAACAAATTACAGCCAATGGCAGTTTTAGAAACATTCATTCATTTCAAGCAGAATAACATCTTACCATATGGTTGGATAATGGTCCGGTGACATTCAGCCACCTCCCTCAAAAACTGCATTAAAAGTCACCAAACTTGGCAACTTTTGGTGTATATATGTATATATTTAATTTGCATATCTCAAAAACTATTAGTCGTAGATTGCTGAGATTTTATATATAAGATTGTTGTAACATCTAGTTGTACACCTAGATTTTTTATTCCAATCTACTGGAGAGTTTATTTACAGGACCACCCTAAAGAATTTTGGTACGTGCATGTATCCTTGCAGTCTGCCAAGACGAGCGATTTTTCGCTTTGATAAATCCAGGTTGCATGAAATCATGATGGTTCCGAATACAATTGGCTACAGTTTGCCAGCACATTTTCCGAAAAAATAATTTGGCACGGATGTCTATCAGGATAATATGCAACTACCAGAATTCCAATACATTAATGTCTATAGACATCTTCAAATAGTGGCGTAGCCAGAAATTTTTCATGGGAGGGGTTACTATTGTAACTCACATATATGTATACATGTGTGTGGTGAGGGAGTGAAGAATATACATTTTGTATTGCAAAAATTTCAGGGTGTGTGTGTTGTGATCCCTTATTCCCCCCCCAACCCCTGGCTACGCCACTGTCTTCAATATATTATGTCTGTAGTCGTTCATTGTTTGGTCCATGCACAGAATCTCGCTATTTGTCATCCACCGTGTTGAGTTTTGCCAAAATATCGCTAATTTAACACCAAAAATAATTATGCATTTTGCATGACTCTAAAACTTTTAACCGTAGAATGTTGAAATTTTGTATTTAGAACTATTGTAACATCTAACTGTGCTTTTGATTGCTGTGGACTGAGTAATTTATTTACAGGGTCACCCAAAAGACTTAAAATATATTAAGGGTCTATAGATACCTTCATTTCATTAAAAATCTGTGATGAATAACTGTTTCAGCTGTGACTGAAATCTCGCTATCGCAAGCTTATTGGCTTTTGTCAAAATATTGCCCAATTAAGTGAAACAAATCTTTAAAATTGAACTCAGCTTGGCGGTAAACTTTAGAATTGCAGTATTTTGTCTCTTTCAAATGAAATAAGTTTAGATGAAGTGCCCCGAAAATATTTCTGGTTTAATAGAGGTACAAGGAAGTCATGTGGTGTCCATATCAGATTTATTAGTTCAATGATTTGATATAAAAAAAAAAAACAATCATAATAAAAGGAGTAGTATATAGATTTTTACAGTTATATTCTTCCATGATGATTGTATGTAAGAGAATTTTTTTTCAACATCGTAAATTACAGTGTTACTTGAAAATATGTTTTCACATAATTTACACAGGAACCAGACTACATGCAAGCGAGAGATATTAAAAAAATCAGATGTCAGTCAGCCAATTTAAATTACTTTAGAAGTTATTTACAAAAAAAATGAAAGAAAAAAAAAGCATCATATTTGACAATATTTGGCTGCATAAAATGATTTAGGTTCTTGAATCTAAACAGCAGATAAGAACAGTATTCATAGAAAAATTGCTACTGGCGTATTATTCCGGCACTCAAACAAGACAAGCGATTTCTCGCCAAGATAAATGCCGATCACATGAAATTATTAATGGTTTCGAATACGATTGGCAACAGTTTCCAGCACATTTGATGAAAAAATACTTTGTCGGAAATGACCACCAGGATAATACGTAAGTAACAAAAAATCTAAAAATCTTCAGAATAATTTCTAATCCTAATATCAGCTCCACGCAGAACAGAGTGGAAATAGTTTTAGGTAAAAGAATAAGGATTTATTTTAACGAAGTACAGTTTAACCATTTAATCATCTGTCCATGGACACGAGAACAACAACAGTATAGCCTTGATTTCACAAAGTCAAAGAAACAACAGAAAGAATTGAGATAAGAAGGTGAAATAAAAGAGAGTGTCAGTTAAATATCTTGAATAAATGTGTTTTTTCTATTAAAGTTCCAGTCCATACCTAATTTAGAATACTGCAAAAGAATAAAAAGGCTGGTAGCCAAGTTTAGTGATTTTAAAAAAGTAGATTCTATATATATACAGTGGTGGGAAAAACTACTTTTTTTTTGTAGCGAATTACAACTACCGCTACTTTCCGAAAAAATGTAGCTAACTACAACTACTTTTTGAAAAATGTAGTTAGCTACACTACTTTTGAAATGTAGTCGCTACTTCGCTACTTTTTCACTACTTTTAAGAGACAAATTTTGCTAACAGATTCAGTTTGCATTAAATTCATATTTAAGGATATTTATATCCTTATTAGAGAAAACTATTGGTATCTTAATTAGAAAAAAACTATTGCCCTAATAAATATTTACCAGGGGAGTGTTTGAGGAGGGCGGCGGGCCCCCTCAAGAAATGTAAAGCAATTATTAAAAAGGAGCTATTTCGAAACATTTCTTTTAACTTTAGAACAATAAAGTTTAGAATACCGAATCGTCCCCCTCACCTCGAAATGGAAGCCTATATATACGCTACTGACAACTACTGCTAATTATTGAAGTATTGTTGAAACTAATTCAGTTTTAATACCTCTATGATAAAAATAAATTGAGAAAGTGAGCGCTGAAAGCATGAGAAAAATCATGAGAACCAAAAGTTAAAAACAAATAAATAAAAAATAATTGGATTTTTTAACAAAATACCCATAAATTTTCATTTTTTAGCTTAAATATTACGCATTTTAATACAAAGTTATGTCTATAACCCCCCCCCCCTTGAAGGAAGTCTTCATACGCCACTGGTGGGACTAGTTGTATAAAGAAACGATTCAATAATTGAGAGTGTCATTGTGTCAAGAAGGAAGATCACGTAACGGCTTGCCAAATTAATTTAGTTCCTATGTATTGGTAAGAGCACAACGTTGTACTTGTATATTTAAATTAACGACATTTCATTTTAAAAGCTAATGATTTATTTATTTGCGAAGGAAGGACAGCTTACGTCACTAAATGTGTCGTTTAGAGATACGTATGTAATAATTTTGCCATACAAAATGTATATTCTGGGGGGGGGGGGGGCTGAGACAGCCTTACTATTTTTTGACGTATATTGATAGTTGAATGTTTGAAGAAAGTGACATAGCAAAACTTTTTTTTAAAATTAACACATATTTTAACTAATCTAAATATTTCATTAACAAATAAAGAATATCTGCTTTTTTTTTTCTTTGAGATATGAAGGATATTTGAAAAACATGTTTTGGCTCCCTCCTCTCCCCCATCAGGGCGACAAAAAAATCTTAATATTTTTCAGACGTTCTTGTTTATTACATTTTAAAGCAAAATAAAAATAAAAATCTTACGCTTCATTTGTTTTCCTTTGTTTTGCCAACTTGCTATCCCCTCCCCTTCCTAAAATTTCTTTTTAGATATTCTTTTTTGTTGTATTTTCATACAAAGGATATGTTAAATATATATGTAAAAAACATCCCCCCCCCCTCCCCCAGTGCAGCATCCCTTGGGGAGGCAATCTTTAAAAAATCCTTAAATTTTTCTTTAGGTTTTCCGTTTTGTTACATTTTAAAACAAAAAATCTTAATATCTGTTTGTTTTTTTTGTAAGATACGCAAGATTCCCCGCTTTTCCTGTTTTTTTTATATTTTCAAACAAAAATCCTGTGAATGTCTGTTTTTTTAGTTTGAGATATGAAATCAATATTAAAAATTTGTGAAATACCCGTTTTGCCCACTGTCTCCCTTTGGGAAAAGGCGATTTTCAAAAAATCATTAAATTTATATTTAGATAATCCGGTTACTTATATTTCAAAACAAAACTCGTATTCTTATTGTTGCTGTTTTCTTTGAGATCGTAAAATACTATAACTATTACAAAAATAAACTTTCACTTTCATCGAGATTCGTGGACTGGGGGGGGGGGGAATCACGCATAAAACTAATTTTTGTAATATCTTGCATACTGTTCAATTATTTTTGGTTTTATATTACATTTAAGAAAGAGAAAAAAATATACACATAAGTTAAACATACCTTCGGTTTTTTGATTTAGGCCCATTTTGGTAATTGTATTCATTAAATAAAATTTAAACATTTAATTAAACATACATAGAATATAGAAACTTAAACACTATTCACAAAATTATATATTTACAAGTCACATTAACCTAGTTAAAATGAAAATTTGAACGCAATGTAACTCCCCCCAAAAAAGACAACTATAAATGGGTGAGCAGTTTACGTTTGAGAACGAATTTAGACCACCCACGATAAACCAACAAAGTAGACAATTCATTATAGGGTCAGGTTCAAGGGGTATAATTGGAGTTTTTCTTCCTTTTCATTGCTTTCTCAGTAATTTTCTGGGCTGGTGTAAACCAGGAAGTTGTAAAACGAAGCTGTATTGCCCCCTGCAAGTCCTTCCCACAGAATTCAAGAATCCCCTCTCACACAATTCCTTTGAATTCTGTGAGAGGGGATAGGGTGAGGGGCGCTCGCTAATTGCGAGCTTTGGAAGCTTATCGAGCTTTCCAGCTTTGGAAGGATATCGAGTTCACGGAATGCTGGACACTCAACAGTGGGCAAGTGGACACTACACTGTATTTAGGGGTGCAAAAAAAGAAGAAAAAAGAAAGTTAATGATGTCACAAAAGCATGCTATTTAAAGATATGCAAAATTCCTTTTCAAAAGCAAAAAATGCTTACTTTTATGCACAGAAATAGATATTTCAAAAACTCAAACCTTACATACATTATTTTTCAAAATAAATCAATTTTTATGGTCTAAACTTGATTCATCTGGGAAGTGCACATGCCCCCTCTGGATCCGCCAACTGGCCTTGGCTTAATATGAAGTTAAATGCAGCTACTTTTTCTTTTACACACTCAGTCACACTAGAGACATCAATGCAAATGCAAGCTGTTCTGATTATGATTTCTCTCTGGCATTCCCAGATTACCACACTAACAAGGGGGGGGGGGATAGCCCGCGTCCCCAAATATCCCAATAATATAGAATAAAAATTCATATATACTGAAATAATAATAATAATAATAATCAAGATGAAACAATTTCCTCTGTAACAGTTATTGTTGTATTGTTGTCCATCACTAGATCAACTGGGAGAAATTTTTCAAATGGCGAACACGATTTACAGTAAATTGAAATGCCATTTTTAACATCGAGTACCAGTGTCTTGTGTTTTATGTTTTAAAGAAGAAAGAAAATTACAAATTTTTTGTCGGTCCAGGAAAATTTTCTAGCACGCTAAACTTGAGCGCCTTATAGAGATAAACATCCCAGACAGTGCCGGATTTAGAGGTGTGGACGCCCTGGGGCAAAAAAGGAGTGGTGGCCCCTAATTATTTCTCAGACAAGTTAAGAATTTTTTCGAAGACAAGTGTGGCGAAGTGGGTTCGCCGTTAACTCATAGCCTAGAAGTCCAGGATTGGATTTTAGAGTTCGATATTCGTTATGAAATTTTATGTAAAGATGTCTATTGTGGGGGCCTCCTCTCTTGTGGAGGACCTGGAGCTGCAGCTCCGGTTGCCCTCCCCTAAATACGGCCCTCACCCCAGACTTAATGTCCATAATGTTAATAATATAAATGGATAAAATATTAAAATAAAAAATATTCTTGGTTATATAATCTTGCTGAAGTATATGTACGTAATTTTTTAAAATTCAATGTTGGAATTTTTGAAAATGTTTTCTGTTGCAAAAACGCAATACCGGTCAAAAATTGGAGATCCTGGTCATACTTAGATGGGGCCCCGGGGCAAGAGGTTATTTTGGGCCTCTGTACTATGACAGGTATTTAACTTATTTTTGATTGTTTTCTATTTTCCCAGCATAAAAAAATTTTTTTTTAAATAATTCTAAAATTCAATTAAAAATTACCCATGTATTTATACGCATTTAGAACAAGACTATGCATTTAAAATTGATTTTAATATTTTTTAAAATTCATTTATATTATTAGCGTATGTGTACGCCAAGTTCCGCCTGGCCTGCCAGAAAATTTTCTTTTCTTTATATATATATAAATGCTAACTAACGGATATTTTATGATAAGTACATATGGCCATAAGTTTTCAAAAACGCCTTTAATTTCTATTTTATTAATCTAGTCTTAGAAACCATTATCATTGAGTTAGAAGAACGGAAAATATAAGTCTCGAAGCCTTTTTATTGTTACTCAATTATGATATAGATATCATAAAGGAACTTTAGCTTAACAAAAATTATTATTGCAGCATATATAAATTTAATGTACAATAAATTGAGAGATTTGCGAGGCCTCTATTTTAATCAGGGGCTCCGGGCTATTGCCCGCGCGTTCGTGTGATAATGAGACTCTGAAAATATGTTAAAATGCTTGGTATGGTATAATAAAGGGGGCCCGGAAGCAGTGGCGCACCCAAGATTTTAGTTTAGGAGGGGCTAAGACTTCAAATATTGATGAACTTGGTTATAGTGACCTCGATTATAGTAATAATCCCCTTATAACGTCAAAATATTCTGTATCACACGTCCATAGAACACAAGTCCACTATCAGCGTAACTCGTTATAGAGTCATAAATAAATACCTGACTTTTTCACTGACGTTGTAATAGAGTTTAACTGTATTTCATGCACTGACTGTAAGTATTTACTTAAAAACCAACGTCTCTTTTTTTTCTTTGGTAAAAAAATATTTTAGAAATAGTTAAGATAATTTTTAATAATAAAATATTTTAATTCATTAATGATATTTTTTAATTTTTAAAGGTTTTCAGATCTAACTCTCCAGTTTTAGGGGAGCTTTAGCCCCCATAGCCCCTCCATGGGTGCGCCTTTGCCTACAAGTAACGCAGTACCCCGAGGCCCCATCTAAGTATGATCAACTTTGGATTCTCTTTCCTTCTTTTTTTTTTGTCCTCTATATAGCAGATTGGTGACTCTACAAATAATACTGAGAACGATAAAAAGAAAAAAGATGTACAAGGTCAGGCTTCAGGCAGGAAACCCCCCCAGCCCTCACTCGTGCGCGTGTGCCCCCATAGAATCCCGGGGGGCACGGGCCACACATAGATACCCTGGGAGGGGCGGGGGTGGGATTGGGTATTCTTTCAAGCATCAATTCCATGCTTGGTGTCATAAGAAAGAGAATTTGCACCATGAGATCAATCACCGGAATTGATGACGCGGCAAAAGTAGCTTCCAAAACGCGCTACAAACTACTAATTTTTTGTAGCGCGCTACACTACAAACTACTAAAAAAAGTAGCGACTACTGTAGTTTCGCTACTTGTAGCGCGCTACTCCCCAGCCCTGTATATATATATATATATTTTAGCATAAGCAACAATAAGTAATCATACATTAACACATCACATGCCAGTTTCAACATAAGAACCTTCCTGTTTTATTTATTTATTATTATTTTTTTAATAAACCAACCACTGGTACAAAAGTAGTTCTGTAAACAATGTATAAATGGACTTTTTAATCAAAATATGTTTTTAAAAAATAATTAAACAAATTATTTCATGTATTTAATTGATTTATTCTAATGCATTTTATATGCACATTTAATAACAAAAACCACACCAGAAAGTGTTATCCATAGAAAGCATCACTAAAATTCATGTCAATCTAAGGATAAACTTATTTAGTCATAGTCATAGCTTCAAATTACATTGGAGACAAATTATCCATATATTTAAAAATCATGAAAAAATATCACAATCCTAAACTAGAAACAATATCTAATATTGCAATTAGAGTTTAATTAGTTGCAAATAATGTACATTCTTTCGCGCACAGTCGTGGATTGTTGTCTAAACTGAAACGCCTGTTGCTTGCTATTCTGCAGCCGCCCAGGCGGTGTAGTGGCTAGCGCGCCCTACTACCATCCTTTGGGCCCGGGTTCGACTCCTGGTTTCGGGCGTGGATGTAAAATTGTCAATTGTACTTTGATATAAATAAATATGATTGTGTACTTATGAGCAACTGAGATGACAGCTATAAAAAAAGTGCTATAGATCTCGAAAAACTGTGTCTTTCAAACTCAAACTCAAACTCCTATTCTGCAGTTTGTTTACATTCTTCGCAGTGGGGTTGCGTTCGTAATCCAAAAAACCAAATAAACCTCCTCAGATTACATGCAGTTTATGGCAGCGACTATTTTCACCACCGTTTTTCCCCCTTTACTGGAGTTCCCCCCTTCGTTGCCACAGCAACCAGGCGGAAACTGGGTTATGTTTTTAGTATGGTTCCCATTCTATGGAGTTGATCTCGGTGGCGAAAATAAGACAATCGCCAAGAGCTATGCAGCATTTTATTGGATATTTCGGATTTGTATGCAGAAATTAGCCAATAAAAACATTCACCACCAAGTTGATCAGTTTAATCCGTTCATTAAAATGAATAAGTCTCTTATTTTCACCACCGTTTCATTTGTTTATATTTGGACGATACGTATAATGATCCTGCGTTTAGTAAGTAATGTTTAAAAATGAATTATGTTATTTAGGAGATCTTGTTTCTATAATTTTACATCGTTGTCTTTATTTACTCTTAATTTATTTCAAATTTTATTCTTTCAATATTATATATTTCTTTTTTTTTTTTTTAATGTTGCAGTCGCAATTATCTAAAGAGATGCAATAGAAGTAGATTAATTATTAACTTCGAAATTGAAAAAAGTATGCTTAATTCTTTATTCTGCAGATTTATGTCTTTTATTTTATCACTTATTTTTATGGCTTATATGTAGTTCTTTTTTTATTTATTTTTTATTTTTATATATTTTTTTTTTTTTGCTTAAAGTGGCTAAAGTTTGACATTACTTAAATTGTATTGTTTGACATTACTCTTGTAATCAAATTCTGTACTTGAGAAAGATGTGGAATTGCAATATTCTGCTAATTTGAAAAAGTTGTTTAAAAATATTTATTTCAATGTTGTGTATACATTTAAAGTAGTTAAGTAATCACCCAAGCAAAGCATGACAAATTCAGTTAAATAACAATAAGGTATATAAAACACATGAAATAATTTGTGTTTTACACAGAGTTATTTAATTTGCTACACTGATTTTATAGATGAAATAAAATGTTTCCCATTTGGAAATTATATATATAGAGAGAGATAGATAGATACAATAATATTGTGAGATCCTCCTGACATTTCATGTATTTTTAGTTAGACTAATGGAGATTATGATTTTTCTTTTTAAGGGGTCTAGTGATTAACGTAAAAATGAATTTATAAGGTTTGGAATATTAATTAAACCACTTAGTGCTTAATGAAAAACACTCAAAAAACTGGTGTTAAAAGATAATATAAATAAAAACTACAAAAACATACGTAAAAAATGTACTTAGCACTTGGTAATCACCAAGTAACTTATAAGTACTACCTTTTTTAACATGTGTTTTTAAACATTTATTTATATTACTTTGTGCTTGCATTCAAAAGGAAGAAAACAAAATTAGTTGTGTTTTTGCAGTAATTTAATGCTACAAACATTTGAAACTTTTCTGTTCTGTTTCATGCTCAAAATATGAGCAGAAGTTTGACAAGTTGTTTTGTTTGTGGAAGTAAAGAGGTTAATATGATTACAATTATTCTTAAATGCTGTTGTTTTATTATTGATTTAAATTATAACCACAAAATTTATCCCTCCCACCCCATTGGCATAACTGGCCTGATTTTCTAGGGTGGGCTACAGCCCCTTTTATATTCGTGTAAGCATGTTATATGTAAGTTAGTAAATTACTATTAATAATTAGTTTATTATACGTCCCGCAGTTACAGGCACTTAGCCGGGGGTTTGCAATTATGAGTTACAATTCTGGAGGCAGTGCCCTCCCCCCAAAAAAAAATTGCCCACACTCACAAAAACCCTTTGGAACCCCCCCCCCCTTCTTTAAAATTTTACCCTACTCCCAAATTTGCAAAATCGACAGAAGATAAATTTGAAAAAATGGAAATCTGAAGTTAAAATCAATTTCAAAAGTTAAGAGATTTTTTTTTAAAGAGTTCTTAAAACCTGCTTCACAACCACTGCAGCATATATGACAGAGTGTGTATTTTCAACATTAAATCAAGTTTTAAACCTCAGTGATTATTGATGCGACATGATCGAAAAGAAGATATTTTCTTACTTGCATTTAATTAAGATATTGTTAAAAATCTCAGCTTATATGGTTTTGTTGACAGGTTTGTCAACATACGCAAGCAAATGGTTTAGATTGTGTCTGCAGTACATCATATTTGTGTAACAACACATTGGACAAACAAAATTTATTATAAATTAAGTATTGAATGTATAATACATTTTTAATTGTGAAAATCAAATTTAAATTTTAGAACGAAGGGAGTGTTTTCAGGAACGTATTAAAAAGAAGAAAAAAAATCACATTATCAAAAAAATAATAAATAAAATAAATAAGATTGAGGAAAAATAATGTGTGACAGTACTTAATGCAGTGGTAACTAAAAAGTAGTTCTGTTTTGTCAACAAAATTAAATATTAGGTCTAAGGGAAAGTTCTGTCCATTTTTCGTATGTTAATATTTTGCCTAGCCAAAGCTATTCAATCTAATAATACAAGTTTTGGCATGTGAGTTTTTTAGCATGTGCTAGATTGTGCCCAAGTGCTAGATTGAAGAGCATTATCCAAAATTCGCAATATACAGGTGAGAGGGGACTGAAATGCTCTTTTGACATTTAATATATCTTCCATAATCTCAAAGAAGAAAAAATATATCCTTTAAATTCTTCCTGTAAATTACAACTCTCACAAACACCTAAAAATCCATTTCAGAACATTTTGAATATAATCCTCAGAGGAGGGTATATGTTGAAAAGGGTAAAGGGGGAGGGTGGCCATTTTTCTTGAAAGAAAAAAAAATAGCTATAAAATTCTCGCTTTAAAATTTAACAAATATGAGTCTTAGGCTCAGTTTGTTTGTAATTCATTTCTTGTTTAAATTTATTTGTTTGAATTTTATGTAAAAAAAAGGACATTACTTTCCCATATACCTAATACTAGTAGTTATAAAATTATATAAAGAATGAAATTTCATTAAAAATATAATTTTCACCCGTTCGTGATGCAACAGCAAGAGTATTAATTTTTTAAGCATCATCAATTGTAAAAATATATTCTTTGAATAGCAGAAATAAAATTTTAAAAATATATAAATAAATATACAGTCAACTCACAATTTTACGACCCTTCCGATTTAACGACCCTCTGATGAAGTGCTGACAGTTTTTCAATGCCTTTTATAAACTTTATTTTACACTCAGTATATTCACATGGTATACTACCATTATGCCAAAGATCATTGAAATCCGCATTTTCCTGAAGCCATGCCTCCTCCTTATAAAATAAAAACGGTAATATTCGAGTAAAAACAAATCAGATTGAAATTATCGTCCAAGCAATGGAAGAAAATCATTACTTAAATGAAAACAACTTTTCCAGTTTTTATAGAGCGCAGCAAACGAAATGAGGATTTGAAATCTCTAGCACAAAAATTAAACAGCAGTGAAGGTTTTATTAAAAATGTGAAAGCTTGGCAAAAGATAAGCAGACTGTTATTTTATAAATTTTAAATACCATTAAAAATTAGCATTATTATATTCTAATTGTTCTCGGCTCTAAATATTTTTTAAACTCTTGAATCAGTTGGAATGCTAATGATTTATTCAACCGAAAATTGTTGATAAATTCGTCGTCGCTTAATTCAAAGGATTTACACCTAGGAATCGAATTTCGATTCCTATGAACCCTTCTAGTATCTTATTGTTGTGCAACAGTTGCTACAATTAAAACCGAGCCATTATTTTGATGTAAACAACTACCATCAGAACAAATAACCACGCACGCTGACTTGTATCCGAAGCGGAAAGAGCTTCTCACTCGCGTTTACCGTGCCGGGAAAAAAAAGTGGAATTTCCGACAGGGTTTCCGATATCGGAACGTTCCCGAGAGCATCGTGGTAGACCAAATTGACGCCCTTTCGGAATGTGACGTCATGAGTGAGAAAAGGGTTGTTTTTCCGCTTCGGAAAGGTTTCCGAGAAGATCGTGCTAGTGCCCCAGAACCCTGGACATTTATACTTCAGTTATCTACCATCTTCAGTATCTTATCAACTCGGCTCGGGTGGACACAACATCTTGTTTTAGATGCCATCTCCGGCCTTCAAATGTCTAATACAAAATATAGTGCATGTATAAATTTAGATTAATCAAATTTCTATCTGAAAAGTATTGAACAAAATTTTAAATCTGGTAATTAAAGGAATACAAAATAAAAGTGAGAAAAACCTAAGATTTGGAAAAAATATTGGTTTTAAAATTATAATTCAATAATTTCAATAAATTTTATATATACATGAAGAGTAAAAGAATTATTATTAAAACTAGTTAGTATGTAAAACTACTATTTGTTTTCCTTTGAATACTAAATAATTATTATTAATTAATTATGTGAGGTTTCTGACGAGAAAAAAAAATTTCATTGAAATATTAATTACATATTGAATTTTCCAAATAGAATTAATAATATTAGAAAAATAAAGAATTTAATTAGAAATAGCTATTAAATACTAGGGAAACGAAATACTTAAAGAAAAAGTTAGGAAGGAGTTTTACCAAAAAATACTTAAATTAATTATTTTTTTAATTCAAAGTCTTAACTATTTTTAATTATTAATTATAGCAAAATAAATTACAGAAAAAATAAGTAAAGTATATAATAATCTGTTATTATTTTTTTAAATGAAATAAAACAAAAACGACAGTAACATAAAGCTCATCTCGCAAAAGTGCTACATCGGGTACAGAACCTAAGTTTTCTGGACAGAACGCGGAAGCGCTTCGCACCAGCTGTCTACGAGCAAACTGGTTTAGGATATAAAGTAACTTGTACAAATCTTGTCACGGATTTACAGCACTGTATTCCTACTCCCTGCCTTGTTTACCGCCGTTGAAACAAGATCATTTTCCGTATTTCCTTACGCGGGTTAAATAGTTCCCTCTTTTAACTGGATTAAATAAAAAAACGAGTTTTCCTAGCTTAACTGGCGACGTCACTCATCGAATTTGGCAACGATTAAAATCATATATTAATTGTAAAAAATTCGTTAGAGCGGATTCCGAGATCCAGATGAGACACTTTTGAAAATAGAAAAGTTAGCTGTATATATAAGTGCCGCGAAGTTTTACGGTTGGTTGGTTGGGCTGGCTGCGTCACTCGTAGAAACTGCCGTTCTACATGATATAGGCTTCCATTTCGAGGGGAGGGGGACGATTCCGTATTTTAAACTTTATTGTTCTAAAGTTAAAAGAAATGTTTCAAAATAGCTCCTTTTTAATAATTGCTTTACATTTTCGGAGGAGACCCGCCGCCCTCCTCAAATACTCCCCTGGTAGTTGTTTATTAGAGCAATAGTTTTTCTAATTAAGATATCCATAGTTTTCTCTAATTAGGATATAAATATCCTTAAATATGAATGTAATGCAAACTGAATCTGTTAGCAAAATTTGTCTCCTAAATGTGTGTGTATGTGATTAAGGCAAACCTGCGCGAGGGGTATCTGCCTAAGATGAGGGATGCCTTGGTAGGAGGAGCTTCTAAGGGGCTCTAATGCGTATTCACGTTACATCTGGAGAAAACCTACCAAAACTCCAGGCCGTTAGATCGACGACCGCGCGATGGGACCCGAACCCGGGACCATCACACTTCGGTCGTCTACCATTTTCAGTGATATAACCACTGTGCCATGGTGAGGCATTTGTCTCCTAAAAGTAGCGAATACATTTCAAAAGTAGTGTAGCTAACAGGGATGGGGAGTAGCGCGCTACAAGTAGCGAAACTACAGTAGTCGTTACTTTTTTTAGTAGTTTGTAGTGTAGCGCGCTATTTTTTTTAAAAAGTAGTTTGTAGTGTAGCACGCTACAAAAAATTAGTAGTTTGTAGCGCGTTTTGGAAGCTACTTTTGCATCGTCATCATTTCCGGTGATTGATCAAGTGGTGCAATTTCTCTTTCTTATGACACCAAGCATAGAACTGGAACTGATGCTTGAAAGAACACCCAATCCCCCCCAGGGTATCTATGTGTGGTTGCTCCGTGCCCCCTGGGATTCTATGGGGGCACACACCTCACGCACGGGGGGTTGTTTTGCCTGCCTGAAACCTGATCTTGTACATCTTTTTTCTTTTTATCATTCTCAGTAATATTTGTAGAATCACCAATCTGCCATAAAGAGGACAAAAAAAGAAAGAAAGAGAATCCAAAGCTGATCATATTTAGATGGGGCCTCGGGGTACAGGGTTACTTCCAGGCAAACGCGCACCCATGGAGGGGTTATGGGGGCTAAAGCCCCCTAAAACTGGAGAGTTAGATCTGAAAACCTTTAAAAATTGAAAAATGTCATTAATGAATTAAAACATTTTATTATTAAAAATTATCTTAATTATTTCTAAAATATTTTTTACCAAAGAAAAAAGAGACGTTGGTTTTTAAGTAAATACTTACAGTCAGTGTATGAAATACAGTTAAACTCTATTACAACGTCAGTGAAAAAGTCAGGTAATTATTTATGACTCTATAACGAGTTACGCTGATAGTGGCCTTATGTTCTATGGGCGTGTGATACAGAATATTTTGACGTTATAAGGGAATTACTATTATAATCGAGGTCACTATAACCAAGTTCATCAATATTTGTAAGTCTTAGCCCCTCCTAAACTAAAATTTTGGGTGCGAAACTGCTTTGGGGCCCCCTTTACTAAGCCATACCAAGCATTTTAACATAGTATTTTCAGAGTCTCATTGTCACACGGACGTGCGGGCAATAGCCCGGAGCCCCTGAAAAATAGAGGCCTCGCAAATCTCTCGATTTATTGTACACTCATGTCCATAAATTAAGGATAATTCAGAATCACGCAGAAATTGATCTCTAAAATAAAAATTTTACCTGTGGAATGATCACACACATCTTGAAGAAGAATATGCAAATTACAGGAAACCACCAGATGGCGTGGATGGTACGTCACAATGACGAGAGTGTGAGAGAGGGGTATATAAGGAATGGTGGCAAAGAAGTAAAATTGTTCACAAGCACTGTGAAAGCCTTTCAGTGCAAAAACCGCATAGTTATGGCACAAAGGAGGCATTTGGATGATGTTTTACGTGGCAGAATTATCGGACGACTGGAATGTGGACGTACCCAGCTGGAAGTATCCGAGGAACTTGGAATCGCCCAGAGTGTCATCTCCAGGCTTTGGCAACGATTCCAAGATGATGGTAATGTGAGTAGACGTTACGGCACAGGTCGCCCCCGAGTTACAACGCCGAATGAGGACCACTATTTGGCAGTTACTGCCAAAAGAAACAGACGGAGTACAGAATCAGACATGTCTCGTCAGCTCTCTTCAGCTACCGGTACGACAGTTTCAAGGCAGACCGTGTACAGACGCTTAGGGCACATTGGTCTATATGCTTGTAGGCCTGTCAGATGTGTTCCACTTACCGCAACTCACTGTCGCCGAGCATGCATTGTGGACCCCGCAACAGTGGTCTTGTGTGATGTTTTCCGACGAGTCCAGGTTTAGTTTGGAGTCTGATTCTCGCCGGACATTCATCTGGAGAGTGCCAGATACCCGTTACCACCAAGAGAACACCATTGAAAGACACCGTTACGGTGGTGCAGGATGGCTCGTTTGGGGAGGAATTATTCTGTGTTCCAGAACTGACCTGCATGTTCAGAGTGTAACGATGACAGGCCACATCTATCGGGATGTCATTCTGGAACAACATGTACGTTTGTTTCGGGGCGCCATGGGTGCTGAATTTGTGTTTATGGATGACAACGCCCGTCCTCACCGTGCAAACATTGTAGACGAATTCCTTCAATCGGAGGATATCACCCGTATGCATTGGCCAGCATACTCACCGGACTTGAATCCAATAGAGCATGTGTGGGATATGCTTGGCCGACGAATTGCAGCCCGTCAACCCCCTCCCACCTGTTTACCGGAACTTCGGAGTGCATTGCTTGATGAGTGGTGTAATATTCCCCAAGATCAGATTGATCATTTGATACTCAGCATGCCTAGGCGTTGTCAGGCCTGTATTGCATCGTCCGGGAGAGATACTCCGTATTAACCATCCTACTAACCATGTTATACTGTTTTTTGTAAATAGGTTCTTTTTTGAAATTTGGTCAAGGGAGTAAAACTTGCAATTTTTATTAATTATGTCAAACATATAGCATCTTTTTTGCTCTTTACTTTTTGTTTAATAAATAGACTTTACAAATAAGTCAGATTTGTTTTGCTTCTTTCTCTTTCTTTGCCTGAACTTCATTATCCTTAATTTATGGACATGAGTGTATATTAAATTTATATATGCTGCAATAATGATTTTTATTACGCTAAATTTCCTTTATCATATCTAAATTTTGTAATAATAAAAAGGGTTCGAGACTTATTTTCCGATCTTCTAACTCAATGATAATGGTTGCTAAGACTAGATCAATAAAATAGAAATTAAAGGCGTTTTTGAAAACTTTTGGCCATATGTACTTATCATAAAATATCCATTAGTTAGCATTTTTTAAATTTTAAATATTATGATGAAGAAAAGAAAATTTTCTGGCAGGCGGAACTTGGCGCACACATACGCTAATAATATAAATGAATTAAAAAAAAAATATTAAAATCAATTTTAAATGCATAGTCTTGTTCTAAATGAGTATAAATACATGGGTAATTTTTAATTCACTTTTAGAATTATTTAAAAATGTTTTATTTTTATGCTGGGAAAACAGAAAACATTCAAATATAAGGAAACGGTGCAATAACGCCACCAAAAAGAAAAGCCCTCTCAACATCACTTGGATGTTAATCAGGGAGAGCATAGCATTGTTTAGTCCAAGGCTGAAAGAGCCGAACGTCTCTTCCTCAGAAAACTTAAATTTAAAAATGATACGTATTGTTAGATTGTTTAACCCAATATTAAACCCGTGTTTTATCTGTCCCCCATCATCCGACGGAGGAGACTCCCCTGCAATGACCAATGTTGCTTCCGAGAACGGGGGTGTTTGAATGCACCGTCTGGGTACATTTATATTCTTTGCTTTCAAAGAACCCATATTTAACTTGTTCGCTTTCATGTAGAAAAAAAGGCACAAAAAAGTATGCAATCACCTTGTAAAGTATGTAATCACCCTGCTGTATTTATATATATTTTTAATGCTATTTATATTAGAAATAAGGTATGTATTTTGCAGATGCAATTAAGTGGATAAAATATTTTTTTTTAAATTAAGGTAGAAACGTATTTAAAAAAAAAAAAAAAAAAAAAAAAAAAAAAAAAAAAAAAAACCCTCTCAGTTAAACGGGTTTTGACCGAGTTTAACGAGTTTCCCGTTCAGACATCCAATTTTTTAAAACTTTTTTGGTTCTCATGATTTTTCTCATGCTTTCAGAGCTCACTTTCCCAATTTATTTTTATCATAGAGGTATTAAAACTTAATTATTTTCAACAATACTTCAATAATTAGCAGTAGTTGTCAGTAGCGTATATATAGGCTTTCATTTCGAGGGGAGGGGGACGATTCGGTATTTTAAAGTTAATTGTTCTAAAGTTAAAAGAAATGTTTCAAAATAGGTCCTTTTTAATAATTGCTTTACATTTCTTAAGGGGGTCCGCCGCTCTCCTCAAATATTCCCCTGGTGTTGTTTATTAGTGCAATAGTTTTTTCTAATTAAGATATCAATAGTTTTCTCTAATTACGATATAAATATCCTTAAATATGAATGTAATGCAAATTGAATCTGTTAGAAAACTTTGTCTCGAAAAAGTAGCGACTACATTTCAAAAGTAGTGTAGCTAACTACATTTGTCAAAAAGTAGTTGTAGTTGTAGTTCGCTACAAAAAAAAAGTAGTTTTTCCCACCACTGGTAGCTAACTACATTTGTCAAAAAGTAGTTGTAGTTAACTACATTTTTCGAAAAGTAGCTGTAGTTGTAGTTCGCTACAAAAAAAAAGTAGTTTTTCTCACCACTGAGAATATCCATGACTTACGAAGTTTCCTCGGACTGTGTATTTAATATCAAAAATTCGTGAAGGGTTTTTCTCAAATTGCAAGACCACTTCACAAATTGACAGAGACTGGACAAAAATTTCTATGGACTGCAGAATGTGAGAATGCGTTCAACGAACTCAAGACGGCCCTAATCTTCAACGATCCTGTTGTATCCTCACCCTGACGAGCCATTTATCCTGGACACAGATGCAAGTAAAGAGAGTGTTGGAGCCGTTTTCTCCCGGGAGATAGATGGCCAAGAACATGTCATTGCTTACTGGAGCAAATGCCTTTCGAAGGCAGAATGTAACTATTGTGTTACGAGGAAGGAACTTCTTGCTATCGTCAAGGCCATAGAACATTTCCATCATTATCTGTACGCCGTAAGTTCCTGATCCGAACAGACCATGCCTCTTTAACCTGGCTTTTAAGCTTCAAGAATCCGGAGGGCCAGATAGCCATGTGGATACACAGATTACAAGAATATAACATAGAAATACGTCATTGGAAAGGAGCATATCATGGAAACGCAGATGCTTTGTCGAGAACTCTCTGCATAAAAAGTTGTCGCTATTGCTCCAGGGGGGAGAAAAATTACCATCAGCACCATCCCAAGATCCCTGGAGTGACGAACAAATCCGGGCAGGCCAGTTAGCTGATAGTGACATTAAACCTATTGTGGAGTTACTGGAAAAATCCAGCCATAAGCCCAGTCGGCTAGAAATATCGTCATGTAGTCCAGCAACGAAACAATACTGGACTTTATGAGAATTCCTTCGCCTGAGAAATGGAATCCTGTATTGTAAATGAGAATCTGACGATGCCTAGATGCTGCGATGACACTTAGTACTCCCTCGTTCGAGAATTCCGAAGGTTCTAGAAGAGCTCCATAATGGTCTTACTGGGGCCATTTTGGCATAATGAAGAACCTGCAGAAAGTTTGCGAGCGCTTCTACTGGGCTTGGGCTCAAGACGATGTCGAAAAGTGGTGTCAAGCTTGCGATGCCTGTGCGGCCCATAAAGGCCCGAAGAAACGTAGCCGTGGAAAACTACATCATTATAATGTAGTAGCGCCTTTTGAAAGAATTGCCTTCAACATCTTGGGGCCTCTTCTGCACACTTCGGGTGGCAACAAGTACATCCTAGTTGTCATAGATTATTTCTCTAAATGGCCCGAAGCATATCCTATTCCCGATCAAGAAGCTACAACCGTAGCAGAGGTACTAGTCAAATAATGGATTTCCAGGTATGGAATCCCTCTGCAACTTCATTCTGACCAAGGAACGAACTTTACCACTGCAGTTTTTAAAGGACTAACTTCTCGGAATTGCAAAACCCAGACTACGCTTTTACACCCACAATCCGACGGCATGGTGGAGAGGTTCAATCGTACAATTTTAAACGACCTCTCGCTCCTGGTATCTAGGAATCAAGAGGACTGGGACAAGAAACTCCCCCTCTTTCTGCTGGCCTATAGGAGTGCTGTCCACGAGACTACCGGCTTGACACCTTCCCAGATGCTGTTCGGAAGAGATCTTCGTCTTCCCGCCGAACTAGTGGTCGGCCGCCCTCCAGATGCGCCTTCATCGCCAGAAGAGTACGTGGAAAATCTTCGGGTACGGTTTGAAGACGTGCATCATTTTGCTCGGGAGCGGATCAACCTGAACACGGAGAGGATGAAGAATCGCTACGACACGAAAGCTACGGGACACGAGTTCAACGTAGGTGACGAAGTTTGACTATGGAATTCTACTCAACGGAAAGGCCTGTTTCCCAAGCTGCAATCGCCGTGGGATGGTCCTTACACAGCCGTAAACAGACTGAATTATGTCATCGTATGGGTTCGTATTCACCTAACTCAAAACAAAGAGTCATTCATTACGATCGGCTAGCCATTTACTGTGGTTGTAATTAGTTATTTGAATATTAGACCATGGTCATTATAGCATAATTCCTCCTTTCTTTGTCTTCTCTTTCCCTTTCTTCGACTCTCTTTTACTCAGTACTTATGCCATGTTTAGTGTACATATTTGTATTAATGTGTATTTGTTGAATTACTTATTAGTGTGTAATTATTTATTATGTTGATTATTTATTGATTAGTGTGTATTTGCTTATTGTGTTTATTGAATACTTGCTTAAATTATGTTGTTAAGAACTTGTTAAGTGTTATACACTATAGATACTTGTGTGACCTCCTAACTGGGGATTATATAGTCTGTGACATGTAGTCCTTGGGAAGGGGGCAATGTTACGAATTTTCGGGGCAACCTGCTGTCCTGGGGTTTAAAATTCGAATCCTATGCATCAAATAGTTAAATTTTGCTTTTTGTTGCATCAAAATCGGTCAACTAGAACCGGAGATATGGAGGTTTCGGCTTCCTCATTGTTTTCCTATGGCGGTTCTAGAAATCTCGAGAAATATTGGTCATAGGCATTTGGTAACTTCACTTTTGGGGACTTATTTTTTTCACCAAAAGTCGCCAAGCGTGGCAACATTTTGGTCATTTGGCACGATTTTCCCTATGGGGCTCGTAAACTTGATTTTTCAGCATTAAAATCACATAATAGCCTAATAATTTCTCTTGTATGACGTAATCAAAATTTCTGCTTTATGTGGAATCTTCGAGAAATAGACTCTTCTTGTAGCTTCAGCGTCACCATAAATATAAGCTGTCAGAGGCCCTAGTTCAGTGTGAGTTGAGCTCTCGTAGAGAGAGTTTGCTGTGTATTGACGCTACAGAAGCGGTGCTTCCGCTTGTTTTTCAAAGCTTTTTTAAAGTGCTGTGTAAATTCTTTATTGCTGTGTCTTAAGGGATTGTGTATGCTATCCCTGGCATATTTCCACTGAATTTTGCCTGTGGAAGTGTTTTATTTTGTGCGAGAATTACAGCATTTATGAAAGCTTCGGTACTGAGTGGACCAGGATTGGCAAGTTTTTGACGGTTTTAACCATGGTTTAAACTGTCACGTCAAAAACCCTATGTCAAAAACCTTAAATATTGCATTTTAAAATATATGCAAATTACATAAAATAATTTATTTTAATACAATTACAAATATTGATTGATTGTTATTGATTATTGATATTAATCTACTACAAATATTGACTGTAGTAAAAATACTAATTGATTTCTTCCAAATTGCACACATTGTGAAATATTATAATTTTAACTTTTAAGAAATATTGTAAACATCTTTTATACATTTTTTTATCAAGCATGTTGTCTAGAAACAGAAAAGAGAGTGGAAAAGTAATTGTATTACATATCTAATATGTTCAAAACATTATTCTTGCTGTTATGACATTAAAATTCTAAATTATCTATCTGCATAAAAAATTAGGACTGTCCTTAAAATCTTCCATGGCTTGTAAATTTCCCACATGTAAAATACCATTTTGTGATAAATTTCAATGCTGCATTACATTTAATACATTGGTTACATTCAATAAATTGGTAATCTATATTGAATGGGGTTCTATTTTGAATGGGAAACTTTAGTATACTGATAATTAAAGGTGTTTATCTTTATTTCATTTTATTTAAATGACTGAAATTATTATGTTATTTGTTTTTTCTTAAAACCCTTTCAATTTAGGTATTTAGACTAAATCAAAATAAGTTTAATATTTGCTTCTACAGGAAATGTTTAGCCATACTTCAGTTTTAAAATTTTGAAAGACTGCTGAACATTATTTATATATTAACTTTCCCTCCAAATTATATGTTTATATACTACTAAATAAATTAAAAATTTTTATCCTATAAATGGTATTTATTTATTTATACAAAGAAATGCACACTATAGGCAATTATTAATGAGCCCAATAATTGTCATTTGTTGAGAAATAACTGTCATTTTTTAATATAATAATTATTTTTCAATATAATTTAAAGTGAAAATATACTGCATAATTAGTTTACATATTGTTCTCTTTCTTTTATGGATTAGTTTTTGACAGTTTTTACCTGTTTTTGACGCTTGTCATGTCAAAAACCAGTTTTGACGTCAAAAACCCAACCCTGGAGTGGACTGTTATAAACGAGCTACTGGCAGTTAGTGCCTGTGAATTTTGTACAGCTGATTATTTAACGAAGTTCTGGAAGCAATAAAGTTTGTGTTCCATCCTTACTGGTGTACTAGAACTTTCTACACCACTGAACTTTAGAGCGACGAACCTAGGAACAGCAGAGTTTTCTGCAACAGTATTATGCCTTTTTAAATATTAAAAAAAGTTTATAACAGTTTAAATATATAAACTTTTTATTAAGCTATAATTAAAATATTTTGTATCTGATAATAGAAAGTATTATCTTACTCAAAAGTATCGAATTTACCACATTATCATGATGTATGTAAGAGGAAAAATACAAAGTTTGCAAAATAACTCACTAAAATCAGTTTATTGTTTAATTGTTATTTCATATGTTGTAATGCATACATATAGCAAAATAAATGCACAACATACATGGTTAATGAACTAAAATGCAAAGCTCAGAAATATCAGCACATGGCAATACCAAGAAGGAACCCTCCAGCAAATCCAGTCACTAAGAATTTGTAATCGTGGATGAAACTTTTGGTCTGAAAAAATAAAGTGTATTTAAAACAATAAATCAAGAGGAGAAAGATCAACAATAACAGATTTATACATTAGCATCATCAACTTTAAAGAAATGATAGCTTGTAGAGGAATTCTAGTGAAGTGAAATGTCACAGTAACAATCGCTTTCAATAAATTTCAAAATTAACTACTTCAGATGAGGAGGAAGTGTAAATACAGTGTGTCCATTAGGGTGGTCCGAAAAACTTTTTTTTTTAGTTTTTCAAACGCTATAGAGTGGAAAAGCTGTGCCTATGGTAGATAACTGAAATGCAAAAATAAATAAATAAATAATTTTCTTAATTTATGTGTGGCGACAGTGTATCGACTTGAAGATCGAAGTCTGAAAAAGTATGCAATTTTCATAATTTTTCTGAAAAGTAGAAAACGATGAAATAATTTCTGTAACATGTAGCTATAGGCTTACTTAAGTAGAAAAAAGTATAGGAAAAATAATAAATGAAAAAATTGCATATTATAAATTATTAGTAGCGCATAATTCTTAAACTTAAAAAACACATATTTTAAAAAAATTCATAAATTACCATTGAAACAAAAAGTGTTTTCTGATTGTGTAAAAATACAGTTTTGTAATAAAATGTATATTAATGCTACAATACTACATAATATACATATTGTTGCGGAACTGCTCTTCTTGTTTCCGGGGTTCGTCGTTCTAAAGTCCAGTTGGTGTAGAACGTGCTGGTAAAAAGTCCACAGGTCAGGATGGAATATAACTTTATTGCTTCTAGAACTTCGTAGGACAATCAGCTGTACAAAATTCACAAGCACAATCAAACAATAATGTGCTTTTAACAGTTCTCTTAGATCAGAAGCTCTCACAAATGCTGTATTTCTCACACAAAATAAGTCACTTTCACAGGCAAAAATTCAGTGAAAATATTAAAGAGATATCGTACGCAATCCCTTAAGACACAGCAATGAAGAATTTACACACAGCACTTTGAAAACAGCTTTATAAAGCAAGCTAAAACACGGGTTCTATAGCACTATCAATTCACAGAGCAAACGTACTCTCACTGACAGCTCTTCACATATTGAGCGTTCAACTCGCACTTAACTGTCGGGGCAGCGCGCCGGTTTATATAGAGGAGGCAGAAACTGCGGGAAGCTTCTAGAGGAGTATATTTCTTGAAGATTCTACATAAAGCGAGAATATTGATTACGTCATAGAAGAGAAATGTTAGGTTATTATGCGTTTTTAATGCAGGAAAAACAACTTCCAGGCCCCATTGGGAAAATCGCGCCAAATGACCAAAAAGTCGCCAAGTTTGGCGAAATATCGCCAAATTTGGCGCCAAAAATAAGTCCTCAAAAGTGAAGAGATCTAAGCTCTAGGACCAATATTTCTCGAGTTTTCTAGAACCTCCATTGAAAAACAATGGAAAAACGAAACCTCCATATCTCCGGTTCTAATTGGCCGATTTTGATGCAACAAAAAGCAAAATTTATGTATTTGAAGCGAAGAATATGCATTTTAAAACATTTTAAGCCCCAGAGCTGCGGGTTGCCCCGAAAATTCGTAACATTGCCCCCTTCCCAGGGACTGCACGTCCCGGGCGCGTTTTCCGAAACCCTCGAGACTTTACGCACTTGGCGAAAACAGGAGCGCGCCAATGATTTGGTGAAAGAGAGGAGTTACGCGCACTTGTAGTCGCTATAAGGTTGCAATGTGTTAGCAAGACCGTCACAAGAATTTATGATGTTATAACAGACGCGCTTTTCTGATGTGTTACAGAAGCATGTAATTTGTTTAATATATTGGTAGAATATGAAATGTATATAATATGATTGTATGTATAAAACATCTATATATTAAAACATATAACCTTTTCCTTATTATACTTATTTAACTTATCTGCTTTCTGCTCCGCAATTTTATCCTAAGCACTTTAAAATTGTTTATCGCGTGTTCTTTTTGGATGCCATCTACTTTTTTTTTTTTTTTTTTTTTTTTTTTAAGTAATTATCACAATAGGTTTATTGATCTGTCGGTTAATTTTACAAGAAACGTTAATAAACACGTTTCCGATATATTTAAAGAGTGGAATTTGTTAAATAATAAATGGTAGAGTAAGAAATGTACACAATTTTATGCTTAAGACATTTATTTACAGATAAAAACACAACTTAAATGCTTACAAATTTTTTCTAAGTGCTACAAAAATTGCCTAACATTTTAATTTGGTGCTACCGACTTTTTTTTTCTTTTAACGGAATTATCTTACTAATAGTAGCTTTCTTAATTTGCTGTTGTAAGTTTAATTTCTAGCATCATATGAAAACATATACTTATTTTTTCCTTATTATTCAAAACTGAGAACATGCAAAATAAGTCAATATTTCATTATCAAACGTAATGAATTCACCAAGAAATTTTTTAAACTAATGTTCAATAATAAACTATCATCGGAAAAAACACTCAAAATTACTGGTGTTAAACGATAAAGTAAATAAAAAACTTTGCAAAAAAAACACACATAAGATGTTATAGGTAAGAAGATACGTACATTTCAACCAAAGATTGTTTTGGCCTTCATCAGTCCAAGCCCTTCGTCGCTTGGACTGATGAAGGCCAAAACAATTTTTGGTTGAAACGTACGTATCTTCTTACCTATAGCATCTTATATGTGTTTTTTTTACAAAGTTTATTAAAGTAAACAAAAAGCTATCATTTTCATATATTGAGAAATTTTACTATGATGATTCCACATTTTATCTATTTCATTGAAGCTTTATTTCTCAGGTGCATGTGTTTTAGGAGATGGATGGTTAATATAGTTTAGAGATGTATGGTTAATATATTATTAATATATAATAATTATAAATATTATATATTATATATATGTATATAATAATTATATATATAAATAAATATATATATAATTATTATTATTATTTATAATATATAAGAACAATTTTGGAACTCAACAATTAAAAATTAATATATTAAATTATTAACTTATTTTGTACCTTGTTAAGTATTTAATTAATTTAATAATGAAGGAACACGAATCAAGAAACACGAAGTAGCAAGAAAAACAGAGAAAACGTGGTTTATGCAAAAATTTAAGTATCAAGAATTTTATTTTTTTTAATATAAAAAATGATAAATCTTAATTTATTCTACTTGTATAAAATTGGTTATTTTAAAGGCTGGATAAACTCAATGCTTGTAAATCTTCCCAGTGAAAATACAATTATTAAAAAACAAAATAATCAAACTAAGACCATGAATGAATTTATTTACAAAATCATAAAATACAAATCGTATAATACAAAAAGTATATAATTAATTAATAATAGGTGTTCTACAAAAATAATGTGTAGGGAAAAAATCCTGAATGGTTTGTTCCATGGTATTTTGCGTTGGACCTGTTTTTGGAAACACTTTCAGTAATACTTTTTTTGCGTTTAACGCCTTTATTTTGCAGTTGTTTTGGAGGTGTCGTCCTGATGGAACTCTTGTACTGGTTCTTGTTAAACCAGGACGACGTCTTACTATAGATGTTGGCTGCACTTTAATTTTTTTCTCTCTCTAGATGATTTAAAAAAATAATATTGAAATCGCTTACATCTTCGATTTGTTTTAAAGTTCTCAGTAATTTGTCTGCTGCATTGTGACTGATATTGTCACCAAGCAAATGGCCCAAGCTAGATAATTACTTTTCAATTTCCTCCTTTTGCTCAGTTGAAGCTATTTCTTTTGCGGTAGAAGTGACACCATTAGAAATGGCATTATCTAATGGGACAATACGCTCAGTGTTACAAATAGGATCCACACCTTCATCAATGAAGTTTTTGAAAAAATCAGATTGTGGACATTTTTCTCCAAGAGCCAATACAGTTAACTCATGCTTTTCAGATGATGATATTGGTGGGGCATTAAAAAAATTAATTTTTTTATCTTTCATCAGAAAGAACTAGTGCTTGCAAAATGCCCCAGATATGCCAGATGGACATGTACGTACATGCACCAATTTCAGCATTAATTGTGTATTCAAAATTATCCACTTTGCTTGTGAATATAAAAATATTTTCTGAAATTCACTGAGTTGTTCTGATACAAAATCTGTCTTTTTTTTTTTAAAGAAAATGATGATAGATTATGCCCACATCATTTTTCCTGGAGTGAGCATATTCCAGCATTCCATAGCCATGTTTTGCTGAATATTATTCTGAAAATAATAGAGAAAATTTAAAATTTACTTGTATTTTATCGAAAATAATATGAAATATCATAAATGAAATGTTAAAGCTCCACTTACTTTTCAAATTGTGGCTTACTGTAATAAGCAATCCAATCTAATTTCATAATGTTAGAAAGAGAATCTTTGAAAGCTTCAGATTCACCTTTATCTTTCAGCGGTAGCCGTAAAACAACGATTTCATCGTTAGATTTTCCATCATCCGCAACGCAATTAGGATATTTTTGAACGATCTCATCTAAAACACTCTATCTGAATTTCAACAGAGACATTTTTTTGAAGAGCAAACTCGAAAACAACAAAGCAAGCGAACCGCGTAAATAAATGTATTGGAGCGCGGTTAGTACGAGACGGTGACTTTCGCATTGCGTCTCTCTTCCGCCAAACCGTTGGCGCGCTCCTGTTTTCGCCAAGTGCGTGAAGTCTTGAGGGTTTCGGAAAACGCGTCCCGGGCAGTACAATCCCCAGTAAGGAGGACACACAAATATATACAGTGTCCAACCGTTAACCAAATCTTAACAACATAATTTAAGCAAATAATCAATAAACACACTAAGCAAATGCACTCTAATAAATAAATAATAGACATAATAAACAATTACACTAATAAGTAATCAATGTAATAAACAAATACACATTAATAAAAACCAATATATTACAAATATGTACACTAAACATGGCGTAAGTAGTGAGTGAAAGAGTTGAAGAAAGAGGAAGAGAAGAGAAAGACAGGAAAGAAATGAGAGTTGAAAGAAAGGAAGAATTACGCCATAGTGACCATGGTCTGATAGTCAAATAATTAATTACAACTGCGGTAGATGGCTAGCCGATCGTAATGTACAACTCTTGGCTTCGAGTTTGGTGACTTACGAATCCGTACGATGACGTCATTCAGCCGGTTTAGGACAATGTAAGGACCGTCCCACGGCGATTGCAGCTTGGGAGACAGGCCTTTCCGTCGAGTAGGATTCCATAGCCAAACATTGTCACCTGCGTTGAACTCGTGTCCCGTAGCCTTCGTGTCGTAGCGAGTCTTCATCTTTTCCGTGTTCAGGTTGATCCGCTCTCGAGCAAAATGATGCACGTTTTCAAACCGTGCCCGAAGATTTTCCACGTACTCCTCTGGCGATGAAGGCGCATCTGGAGGGCGGCCGAACACTAGATCGGCGGGAAGACGAAGATCTCTGCCGAACAGCATTTGGGAAGGTGTGAAGCCGGTAGTCTCATGGACGGCGCTCCTATAGGCCAGCAGGAAGAGGGGGAGTTTCTTGTCCCAGTCCTCTTGATTCCTAGATACCAGGAGCGAGAGGTTGTTCAAAATTGTGCCATTGAACCTCTCCACCATGCCGTCGGATTGTGGGTGTAATGGCGTCGTCTGGGTTTTGTCGATTTCCAGAAGTTGACATAGTCCTTTAAAGACTGCAGAGGTAAAGTTCGTTCCTTGGTCGGAATGAAGTTGCAGGGGGGTTCCATACCTGGAAATCCATTCTTGCACCAGTACCTCTGATACGGTCGGGAATAGGAAATGCTTCGGGCCATTTAGAAAAGTAGTCAATGACAACTAGGATATATCTGTTGCCACCTGAGGTTCGCGGAAGAGGTCCCAGGATGTCGAGGGCAATCCTCTCAAAAGGCGCTCCTACATTATAACAATGTAGTCTTCCACGGCTTCGTTTCTTCGGGCCTTTACGGGCGGCACAGGCGTCACAAGCTTGACACCACTTTTCGACATCACCTCGAGCCCTAGCCCAATAGAAGCGCTCGCGAACTTTCTGCAGGGTCTTCATTACACCAAAATGGCCTCCAGTTAAGCCATTATGAAGTTCTTCTAGAACCTTCGGAATCCTCGAACGAGGGAGTACTAACTGCCATCGGAGCATCTTGCCGTCGTCCGACTCCCATTTACGATACAGGACTCCATTTCTCAGGCGAAGCGAATCCCAGAAAGCCCAGTACTGTTTTGTTGCCGGACTGCAAGATGATATTTCTTGCCAGCTGGGCTTAGTGCTTGATTTCTCCAGTAACTCCACAATAGGTTTGATGTCGCTATCAGCTAACTGGTCCGCCCGAACATTTTCGTCACTCCAGGGATCTTGAGATGGTGCCGATGACGTAACTTGGCAGACAACGGGATGTTTCAGATGGTAATTTTTCTCTGCCCTGGAGCAATAGCGACAACTGTCTATGCAGGGCCTTCTCGACAAAGCATCTGCATTTCCATGAGATGCTCCTTTCCGATGACGTATCTCGATGTCATATTCCTTTATTCTCTGTATCTACCTGGCTATCTGGATTCTTGAAATTTAGAAGCCAGGTTAAAGAGGCATGGTCCGTTCGGAGCAGGAACTTTCGGCCGTACAGGCAATGATGGAAGTGCTCCACAGCCTTAATGATAGCAAGAAGTTCCTTTCTCGTAACACAATGGTTACGATCTGCCTTTGAAAGGCATTTGCTCCAGTAAGCAACGACGTGTTCTTGGCCATCTATCTCCTGGGACAAAACTGCTCCAACACTCTCCTTACTTGCGTCTGTGTCCAGTATAAGTGGCTTTTCAGGGTGAGGATACGACAGGATCGGCGAAGATGTTAAAGCCGTCTTCAGTTCGTTGAATGCATCCATAGAAATTTCTGACCAGTCTCTGTCAATTTGTGAAGAGGTCTTGCAATTTGAGAAAAACCCTTCACGAATTTTCGATAGTAAGTACACAGACCGAGAAAACTTCTTAAGTCATGGATATTCTCCGGACGACTCCAGTTCTTGACTGCGGACGTCTTTTCGGGATCGGTTCGGACTCCGTGGGCGGATATTATGTGCCCGAGATAACGTACTTCCCGACGAAACAAGTTGCACTTCGATGGACTTAGTTTCAAGTTTGCCTCTTTTAATTTCTGTAGCACCTTTCAGATGTTCTCGAGATGCTCTGCGAAAGTCCTTCCGACGATGATGATATCGTCCAAATAAACGAGACATGCTTCGTAGGAAAGTCCTCTCAACACTGTCGCCATTAGACGCTCAAATGTAGCAGGTGCGTTGCAGAGTGCAAAAGGCATAACTTTGAACTGCCACAATCCTTGTCCCGTGGTAAACGCAGTCTTTTCACGGTCGTCGGGATGAATTTCTACTTGCCAGTAGCCACTCTTGAGATCCAGAGTGGAGAACCATTCATTTCCCGATAAAGTGTCCAATGTGTCGTCTATCCTGGGAAGAGGGTAGCTGTCCTTCTTGGTAATGTCATTCAGACGTCTGTAGTCAACACAGAACCGGGTGGAACCATCCTTCTTCCGGACCAAAACAATTGGCGAGGCCCAGGGACTAGTCGATGGCTCGATGACGTCATCACGCTGCATCTCCTCTAAAAGTCTGCTCACCTCTTCTTGCTTAGCAAACAGCAGCCGCCTAGGATGTTGCTTGATGGGAGAATGGCTGCCTGTATCTATCCTATGTTGAGTTAAGCTCGTACGGCCACTGTCACCCGAAGAACGGGAAAAGAGGTCTTCAAATTCAGCTATTACTTTCTCCGCAGCGCTTCTCTGTTCTGCCGTTAACTCCGCGTCTTGTATTAATTCCTTCGCCAGGCACTCGGAAGATTTAGCTGTCGCTTGGCTGATGTTCTTATTAATGCAGGTAACAGGAGTGCATATCACCAACACTTCATTTTTCTTTATCACCTTCGACTTGTCCGTCACATTTGCTACTCTAACTGGAATTTCTGTTCTCGACAAGTTCACAAGTGTTGCTCCCACAAGTACTCCTCTCACGGAATCACTATTGTTTGGGTGTTCGATTAATCCAAAACGGAATTTATTGCTTTCTTTTACTGTTCCAGAAATTATTGAATCAGTTCTGGGAGGTAGAATGATATCAATCTGTGCTATTATTTGCTGAACAGGTAAAATAGTTTCATTTTTAATATCGAACGCAGCTATTTCTTCTGAGTTTGAACGAAGCTCATTATTCTTAAAGTCCAAGTTAAATTTGTGCGATTTTAAAAAGTCGAGCCCGAGAATAAAAGAGTCTATAATACTGGCGACATATACCACATGGTCGTATCTGGCATTTCCAAACGTGATTTCTACTTGCGCTTTTCCGCCCACTTCGATCTTGTCACCTGTCACAGTCTGGAGGGTCAGCGATGGAGGAGTCCAAATAATCTTCAAATTTAATTTCTTGGCCAGATCCGTCCTTATGATGGTTACGTTCGCTCCAGTATCAATCACCATGTGGCATGGGGAACCATTAACGTATCCCAGTACGACGAGTCCATTACTGCCGCCATTCACTGATGAAATCTGCAAGACTTTTAGGTGAGGCTTTTGACTATCTGGCAACCTCCGCCCAGAAGAGGACAGTACATAGGCAATATATTATTATATAGTATAGTTATATTATATTTTGTTTTACTATATAATATAATACTATTATGAAACACAAGAAAGGGACTACATTTTATTACAAATTGTATTTTTACACAATCAGAGAATAATTTTTGTTTCATTGGAAATTTTGAATTTTTGTAAAATATGTGTTTTTTTAAGTGCAATGTGCTACTAATAATTTGTAATATGCAATTTTTTCATTTATTTATTTTTCCTATACTTTTTTCTACTAAAGTAAGCCTATATCTACATGTTACAGAAATTATTTTATTGTTTTCAATTTTTTAGAAAAATTATGAAAATCACATATTTTCAAACTTTAAGGTCGATGCGCTATTGCCACATCTAAACTAAAAAAAAGTTTTTTTCATTTCATTTATCATCCACAGGCACAAGTTTTCTGCACTATAGAGTTTGAAAAACTTAAAAAAAGTTTTTTTCGGCCCACCCTAGTGTCCACATTTAAGTTGACAGACTTATATTTTCAATCGTCAGTCCAAGATGCATACTTCCAGCAACAAAAGTGGTCATTAGATTCAAAGTGAAATTTGAAGCAAGAGGGGGGGAAAGTTTTTAAAAAATACACAATTTTACTAGACATACATTTTACCCACCCCTATTGTGGTCCTTCAGTTTTTGGCACCATTCTTTCTAAGGGTCAGACTTCTGAGGGCCCCCTATCTGTTTTTTTTTTTTTTTTTTTTTTTTTTTCTACCCGGGATGGAATGACCGTTGCTTTTAATATGAAACTGTTTGCTGATATAAAAGTGAAGCAACTGTAGATTTTGGTAATTCAAACTATTGACAAGATTTGGTATTTTAAAGATTCAAATCATATATCTTCTAAAATAAAAAAAAATGATTTTACTAAATGAAGTAAAAAATTTAAAAGCAAAAGGAAGCTAAAACAATAAAAACTTTGTATAGCATATATAAATATACATATCTAGAATACATTTTAGCCAGTACAAAAGTCTGGCCTTCGTCAATTATGCAGAAGCACCAGCAGGGGAAGCATTTCAACTTTTCATTTGTGGGTGCGAAACTTTATGTGTGAATGCACAATGTGAAAAAATCTGGAGTTACTCCACTCCACTCCACTTTCCAGACACTTGATATTTCCCAAGCATTTAAATAAGTTTCATTCAACTGAATTGGATAAAGGGCACTTAAAATTATTTAAGTGTATAGGCTGACATGTATAAGAATACTTTTTTGTAGCCATGTAAAAAACTGTAGGGCGTACACTCGCTAAAATTTATGCAGTGTGTAAGACAGTGGCCTATAATATGTGTGGATAATTTTATGTCAATCGAATGCACCATTTAGAAAACAACCACATTAAATGATTTGCATTTTTAGGCCGCAATATATAAGAATTATTTTTTGTAATCCTGTGAACAAACTATCAATTCTACACACACCAAAATCTTTGCAGGTCATGAGACCGTGACCTACAATATAAATACACAATTTGAGCAGGGCCCGATCATAACGATATTGGGCCCTGGGCAAATACAAATTTTTGGGCCTTTGCATTTACGAGAAATTACATAGTCTGCATTTTAGTCTAAGTTGTTTTGGGCACATATTTATGTCCAGAAATATATATCAAGTTTAGATACTAAATATATGCATACATTGCAGTCAAGAATATTAAATGATTTTTGCATACATGGATAAAATTTATTTTCACAAATGATGAATATCCAGACACATACTACACACATATACGTACACTTCTATACACTAAACTCCTTTAAAATATAAATGAAAAGAATCGAAAAACTTACAGTACGTATCTAAAACTGATGAGACTTTCTTATAATAAAATTTGCAAAAAGAGGCTCAAACACTGGCTCACGGATTTTGATCGAATGCTCATGGGTTTTAGAGGACCCTTAGTACAGTAAATGTCAGAGAATCAGCTTACGACTCAAGATAATGACAATCCAAATTTTGTACAAAGTTTTTTAGGAATTAATAAATAACAATCTGTGTTGAAAAGTACAAAAATTTTGGGCCCTTGAAATTGGTGGGCCTAGGGCAAGTGCCCCGGTTGCCCTGCTGATAAACAGGCTCTGAATTTGAGCTCAATCAAATGCACCCTATAGACACTAGCTCACTTCGAAGAATTTCCGTCCATAGGCTATAATGTAAAAGAGCACTCATCTGTTGACCTGTCAAAAAACTGTAAGTCCTATACACAGCAAAATCAGCACATATTGTGTGACTGTGACCCATAATATACATACTCAATTTGAACTTCTTCGAATGCACCATTTAGTTAGTTTAGTTGCTGTGAACAAACTATGAATTCTATACACACTAAAACGTATGCAGATCATGTGACCCTGACTTTTTATATACATGCCCAATTTGCGTTTAATCAAATACACCATTTAGACGCTACTGCACTTTCAAGAATTTCTGTCTATAGGCTAAAAGGAATCTTTCTCTTGGCCTTATTAAAAAAACTATAAGTCCTATACACACCAAAATCAATACTGGCAGGGCCGGCCTCCTGATTGGTGGTGCCCGGGTATAAATATTTTTGGGGGTTCCTAAAATTACCAATGCTAAAAATTTATGAACGAATAGACGTGCGCTTATAGGAAGACTAAGACAGGATTTACTAAAATACCAATAACACCACTTTACTGATTGTAGTAATCTAAGGTTCAAGTCTAAATCGCACTGAATGTCGTTGGAATCTTTCAAAATTTTCACTTTATTAGATAATAAAGTATGAAGGTACTTTTGATTTAAGTGCCCCTCTAAAGCCTGGACCTGGATGCTTTGCATCCGCAGCATCCCTCCCCCCATAGCCAGCCCTGAATACTGGGGTCTTGGAACTGTGGTTTATAACATACATACCAAATTTGAGCTTAATCAAATGAACTGTTTACGAGCTATCATGTTCACACAAAAATACACATAAACACACACATACATACATACATACATCTCGTAAAAATAGCATAAATGAATTCAGAAGACATCAAAACGTGTAAATACAGCAATATCTCAAAGTTGAATTTTTTCATAATTACAATACTTTCCTTACATGGTACATGTTCGGAAAGTAATGAATGAAATTTTTGTTAATGGGGGGGGAGGGGGGGGGATTGATAAAATTGAATTGATACTGAGAAAAATAACTGTTATTAACAGGTTTTTCAGCAGCAAAAAAAATTCTCGAGTTTTTCATCTGAAGTGTAAGTTGGATGTGAAATTGCTTACCAGTTCTTCCCCCTCTCCAACCCCCCCCCCAAAAAAAAAAGAAAAGAAAAATTAAATCACAAAATATCTGGGGGTGCAGCCGCACCCCTTATTTGCCTTCCCTGAGCACCAGTATACAATAGCAGAGCCTGGAACTGAAATTAACAAAAGTGAGGCAATTATCATTCTGAAGGAGAAAAAAGAAACCAGAGAAAATAAAAGAACAAAGAAGGGAGGGAGAAAGAAAGAAAATAGCAAAAGCAGGAGAGTATGTAAATAAAATAAAGACTAGTACTACTAAAATATAAAATTGTACAATGAACAACAACAACAACAACAACAACAAAAAGTAAAATAATAGTGATAAATAATAATAATAATAAAAATACATAGAACAGAAAAAGAACAAAAACATAGAACACAGCTTTATATAATAAATGCAAAATTACACAGAACAACACTTTAAAAAAAATCTACAAAATACAAACACACAAAATAAAAAATAAGAAAATGAAAGAAAAGGGGAGGATGAAGAACAGAAATAAAGAGAGTAAAAAACAAAGTCTTACAACAACTTCTACTCCAAGTAGAATGAATAAAAGAAAAGGAAAACTATTGTTCGCAAGATGCTTTAAATGCTGGATAATGATAATAATAATAATAAAAACTTGTATAATAATAGGATGAAGACTGTGGAGTACACAAGATCTCAGCTTTAGAAAATTGAAAATGATGATTAGAATTCCAACAATGAGAAGCAATAGAAGATTTAGAAGTTCATACTTAGAAACATATCTCAATTGCTCTTTGTGTCTAAATTTGATAGTTTGGGCTGCTCTCTCAATGTAGCTGAAAACTCAAGATCCGCAAGGAATATAATAAACACCCCAATAGTTCTCAATAGAAACTGGATCTTGGAGAGAACAGAATAAGATTATAGTCTAAGAGCCAGCAACCGCCAGACCTTTGTCATAGTATAAAAGCTGAAACTTTCTCTACGCATACCCCCTAACAGAGGTAGGAACAATCGGCCACTATAAAGTTTGGATGACCGTGGCTTTGGCAGGTAACAGGTGGCAAAGGTGTATAAAATTGCTGAATATTTTAGTCATTTCATAAAGCTTAATTTTTTTATATGTTCTTCTTCGCAATACTAGAAATCACTTTATCCCTTGCCAGACACTTTTCCATCGTGGCAAACCCCCGCCAGACAACCTCAAAGTCATGGAAAACTGTTGTGTTCGTAAGCTCCCGCAACGAAGTACGTCAAGCTGTCAAAAAGTGCCAAGCACATTTTATACTGCTACTTCTGAACTTTCTTAGGATGCTGCAGCGCGCTCGTAATAGAATTAAGTTTTCCATGACTTTGAGGTTGTCTGGCGGGGGTTTGCCACGATGGAAAAGTGTCTGGCAAGGGATAAAGTGATTTCTAGTACTGCGAAGAAGAACATATAAAAAAATTAAGCTATATGAAATGACGAAAATTTTCTGCAATTTTATACACCTTTGCCACCTGTTACCTGCCAAAGCCACGATCATCCAAACTTTATAGTGGCCGATTGTTCCTACCTCTATTGGGGAATATGCGCTGAGAAAGTTTCAGCTTTTATACTATGATGAAGGTCTGGCGGCAGCAGGCTCTTGCTCTATTACTTTGAAACTGAGACATTCTTAATCTTCTAGCTTCTAAAGGGATGACTGTTGTTTTGCAGTGGATCCCAAGTCATGTAGGAATAACTGGAAACAAATGGGCTGATAAATTAGCTAAAAAAGGAATAGAAAATTCACAATAAAATAATAGTGAAGTACCATTCTCACCAATTAAAAGAACCATAAAAAATACTACGAGAAAAAATTATGCCAAACTATTAGAAGAAATCAAGAGCAAGAAGTAGAGGGAATCTACTTATAAAATCCCAGACTCCCCTAGATCCATCGCAGTAGCAGCCTTTCGTCTGGAAACTGGACATGATTGTTAACAAAGTCATGTAGCCATGTACTTTGTTAACAATCTTTAAGTTGTTGTTCATTGAATAAGAAAGACTCATACAGCCGATACTGGCAGGCTAGTATGTTGACAGTTGTTGAGTTGATGCAATTGACAGTATGTTGAGTTGATATCCAGCAACTAATTTTCTTGTTTGTTTATGTTTCCACTGTTTTTATGTATATTTTATTTTATGTTTTTCCTCCAATCTCATGCATCTTTGATGTATGGGAGCCTATGATGTAAAGTCAAGTGCTTTTGCAATAAAAAAAAAACTTCGAAACTGAAATTTTCGAGAAGAGAAGTTTAGAAATTTTTGTGGCATAAAGGTGAAAAGAAAGGTAGCACAATTAATTGATTAAAAGAAATAGCAGGAGTAGAGGAAGAATTAGGCTTCTTAAATTTAGAAAGTGCCTTATCAATAATACAGGTGCTAAAACCATGAGAAATAAGTACACCAAGAAAAGATAAGGAATTGCTTCACTCCTCTTCTAAGGTAAACTGGACATAAGGATTTACAGAATTAACAATAGAAAGTGAGTTAGAAGAATTATAATTAGAATCTACAAAGATGAAAGTATAGTCAAGATATCTGACCCAGTATGAAAAAATATGAACTTGAAAAGCTCTTCAAAATAATGCATATAAATATCACATAAAAGGAAGCTAATTCTGGGAAAGGATGTTTTCAGAAAACAAATTGTGTCATAAGCTAACAATTAGGTTATTGTTAGAACAAACTATCAACAAGCATATAAAACAAACTATCACTATTTTAAGCTCATTTTCAGTTTTCATAAACTAAATTTTTTTATAAATAATTCTGGAAGTTTTTTTATTAATTAAATTGTTCAAATACTTTTTTCAGCAAGATTCTAGTTATTTTAATCAGCTGATTAAAAAATATTTAATCAATACAATTTTAAAATATTTTTTTCTTTAATATGTTTAAAAGATGATATTAAGATGATATTTAAAAGATGATATTTAAAAGATTTCTTTGATATGTTTAAAAGTCAAAGTTTAAGAAAGAAAATTAAGTGCTTTTAAAGAGACTTTTTAAGTACATTTAAAAAAATTTAAAAAAATATTTTTTAAAAAGTAAATTATTTAAAATGTTTTAAACATTTTTATCATACCTTTGGAGAATTCTGTCAATTTAAAATTTTTAAATTTATTTAATTTATTTGGAGATGGAAGGTGCTTTGTTCATACTCACGTCATCATGTCCACCGACCTAGCCGTTCGTAGTTTTCTGTGGTTTTCTCTGAAAGTTCGTGCAAATACAGGAGGGGGGGGGGGGAGCCTTTAATCCGCCCTTGCTTTGAACTTGAATGAATTTCTTCATGAATATTTTTATATGGGCAAGATCTCTACCTGAGGTTTGCAGACAAATTTAGATTGTGTATTTTTTCACTACATTTTTTTTCTCTTCAAATTTTTAATATCGTCACTCTGTATCAGACTTGGTGTAATCAAACTGATTATAATTAATTAAATTTTTCTCTGTAATCATAAAATAGAAATTAAGTTTTACAAATAATTTAATGTAATCGTAATCTGAAAACTTAAATCCCCAAGTAATCGTAATCTAGAAAATTAAATTTCGAGATTGATTAAATAATTGTAGTACAGTCATTATTTAAGCATCTTGTAATTGCAATTGCTTGAGACGATTACAGAATTGCATTACTCAGTTTAAGTTTTCACATCAAATGAAGATTTAAAAAAAAAAAGAAAAAAGAAAAAAAAAACCTCATTAAACTATGAAGTCTTAGTTAAATTTCTCGGAGCTCCTGCTTTTGACTGTCTATTCAAAATGCCGAAAAAAAATCTTGAAACGCACTTTAACATATTTATTCACATTGTTACAGATATAAAATGAAAGTAATCCTTTCTGTGATCAGCATTGCTTCCTTACATCAGTCCTCTTTGAGCCCAGCAACGCATTCTGAGATCTGTGGGAGAGAAAGCAATTCTGAAGACAGAAAGGAAAAAATCTCACATGTTGTATTATTGCAGGGCATTGCATAAGCAAATGAAACCTGTATTCAATGATCCTTTTATACCTGTTATTTCACAAAGTTTTAATTATTTTATCTTTTAAACACAAGTTTCTTTTGAGTGTTTTTGTTAATTAGTTTTGTCTTTTGCATAACTATTGTATAATTAAAAAGCTTTGAATGTTCACAAAAATATATTTTATAATCATAATTTAATCATAATATCACTATGCGTGCTGCCAGGATTTTCTGCAAGGGTGGGCAAAATGTGAGAGTGAGACAATCTTGTGTGCATACACATGTGTTATAGTATATTGTACATATATATATAAATACATGTTTTACGGCCCCTTCACAAAATTATAATCAACTAAAAAGACAAAAGTACAATCAATTAAAATAACCCTTCATTGGCATTTTACTGTATATTTTATTTTGTAAATTATTTTAAGGAAAGAAGTGTCTTTTACAAAAACTGGTATGAAAATTCATAAAAATAGATGTCGAAAAAAGAAATAGATTTTAAAATTAAAAAATAAACAATTAACAAAAATAAGCAGCTTTTAGTAATACGTTAATAAAGTACATAGTATCAAATGTACTGTGCTTAAACCTTGCCAAAGTTCATTGTTGAAATATGCATCACATCAAAGCACTCCTCATATGTACAGCCTGCAGCCAACACTTTGCAGTCTGTTGACATCTATTTGCTTTCTGTTAGAGAGCATCAAAGATACTTTTTTGAGAGACAAAAAAAGTATTCATATCTAATAGCAGTACTTCTGAAAGTACATTCAAAATTATTGTTGCAGAAAACTCTGTTTAGTTTCGGATTCGTAACTTAAAAGTGCAGTGTAGATGGAAAGTTCTAGTAAAAAGTCCACTTGACAGGACAAAACAAAAGTTTTATTAGAAAGTAGATGAGCAATCATCTGCTATACACAAATCACAAGAATAAATAAGCAATAACATACGTTTTATAACAGAAGCTTTCTCAGATGCTGTATTTCACACGCAATAAAAGTTCCTCAACGGGCTAAAATTCAGCTGAAATTCTTGAAAATTATCAGCAGTTGCACAGGATTCATCAATGAAGAAAGCACAAACAGCTTTCAAAAATAAGTTTCTCAAAACAGATGATGGATCGCTTACAAAAGCACACAGTCAGAGCCTTATGCTCTCAGCAGAATCAAGGCCTGCTTGCAACAGCTAACTGAACTGCTCTGAACTCAGAACTGTTGGCACTGGAGTGATCCTACACTTTTATACCTCATTACGCCTACATTGCATGAATATTGCAGACATTCCATCTCTAGAGAAATCTCACGTAATCAAAGTTTGCATCAATAGCAAACTTTGATTACGTAATAGAAATGCAATTGAGTAATACATAATGCATAATCCTAATATAGGGAAGCAAATATTACCGGCCCCATTAATAGGACAAATGTCGCCAAGGTTGGCACTTTTTTGGCAAAAAATCACCACAAAATTTGGGGCCGAAAATAAGATTCCAAAACTGAAGTCAACAAAGAGATAGTGCCATTATTTCTCAAGAATTAGAGAAAATCCTATGTTAAACAACGGGCACACTCAAAACTCCTTATTTCGTGTTCTAGTTAACCGCATTTCATGAAAGAAAACATTAATTTTAATTATTTGAAGCGTAAGATGCGAATTTTGAACTAATTTAATCCCCAGACGAGCGGGTCACCCTATAAACTCGTCACTCTCTTTACATCCGCAAAGGAAATAGCAGAAGCTAATGATACTGAACTGGGTTGTCGTACAGTTAGTCACCAAGTATGCAGATCTAATCCAGAAATTAAAACAGAACCAGAAGACTACTTTCGAATATCAATTATTTGGATGGATTAATAAGATTGCTTGGGAAAAGGTTCTATACAGACAACGAAGTTGGCTAAGACCTATTTACACTTCTTCCAACAACGAAGAAAAAAATTTGTGTAAAAGACTATTGTTACAAATTTTCGGGCAACCCGCTGTTCTGAGGTTTAAAATAGTTCAAAATTCATATTCCATGCATCAAATAGTTAGATTTTGCTTTTTCTTTCATCAAAATCAGTCAATTAGAACCGGAGATACGGAGGTTTGGGTTTCCCCATTGATTTCTATAGTCCAGTATGGATGAAGCTTCCAATGAGTATGCTGCTTTGCTCAGTGAATTGTATTGTTCTACAGAAGCGGTATTTTTGCTTGCCTTTTTGAAGCTTTGTTTTTAAGTGCTGTGTGTAAATTCTTCAATGCTGTGTCTCAAGGGACTGTTTATGAAATCCCTCGCATATTTCCACTGAATTTTTGCCTGTAGAAGTGTTTTATTTTGTGTGAGAAATATAGCATTTGTGAAAGCTTCTGTATGAAGCGGACTGTTAAAAGCACATTACTGGCCGATTGTGCTTGCCAATTTTGTACAGCTGATTGTTCGACAAAGTTCTAGAAGCAATAAAGTTTGATTTTAATCCTGACAAGTGAACTGTTTTAGAACTTTGTACACCAACTGGACTTTAAAATGATGAACCCAGGAAACAAGCAGAGTTTTCTACAACATTTAGTGTCAGAATCAGGATTCTAAAGAATGACTTTAATTTTCCAGTGAATGGTGTGGACCAGAAAAATGGAAGAACAATTTCAACAAAACCTCATGGACATGTTGAAGGTGATAAAATACAGATAAATCAAGAAAATATGGAGAAGAGAATGTCACTCCTAGAAGAAAGTCAAGCAAGAAACATGAAAGAATTGTGTGAAGAATTTGAGAATAAAATTGAGGAAAAACTGGACTCTTTCAAGCTGGGAAAATTTCTAGAAAATATAAAGCGGTCCGAATGCTGCCCAGCAGTGAAACTAACGACCTAAGACAGAAACACTCAATGGGAAGCGATTTTGGGACACGTACAAGACCCAATTTTTTATTGTTACCAAAGCCAATGGTTGGGACGAATCTGAGAAAGCGAATCCACTGGCCACTTCCCTGAGTGGAGACACAATTAACGTATTGCAAACCATTGGAGTGACAAAGATAGGAGATTTTGATGCCCTTACGAGTGCCTTGGAGCTGAAATTGGGAGAGGAGTGTCAGAAAGAGTATAACAGAATACGACTAAAGTCAAGGATGCAGAGACCTGGTGAGACGCTTCAAGAGCTGGCTTCTGACATAGATAGGCTGTGTCGTCTAGCCTATGGCAGTGGCAGCTCGTGGGATACAGCAAGTACAGCCGGGCTGCACTTGAAATTATCAGCACATACTTTAAAATAATTTATTCTACTAACTTTCTTAAATTCAGATTAGAATTATGGAATTCCTATGGTAAATTTAAAAAAAAATAATCTAAAAACGTATTGTAGTAACGGCCGGATCGCTCATTCAGAAAAAAAAAAAAACCCTTTAATCTTCCCGCAATTCAACTGCGAAAGTCGTTGGTACAGCCGAGGCGGAGCCCCCGGGAAGGGAGGGGGAGAGTAGACAATTACAAGGCGAGCCTGGGTACTGAACGCGTGGAGGTGTTGTGACGTCACAAGAGAGGATGGACTTTTCTCCGTTAAAAGCATTAGAATCATACGGAAAAGTAGAAGAAACTAAGATGTTTTGTGCCTTTTATGGATACTAATGGTAAGTCAGCAATCTCTATTCTTAATACGACATACTTGATAATAGTTATTAAGCTATAGGTACATAAAAATATAAAATTGCCGTATTTTGCGTTAGTTTTATTGATTTCTGTTCTTTTGTTCTAGCAATCATTATGCTTCCGTTTGCTGCGTCCCAGGCTGTAAGTAAAGCTAATTACAAAAGAGGAGAAAATGTAAAAGTTTTCACTTTTCCCAAAAAACGAAGAAAAGCAGGCCGAATGGACTAAAAATATTCCAAGAAAAAATTGGTCCCCGGGAAAAAATGCGTATGTTTGTATTGAGCATTTTCGAGATGAAGATCTTTTAAAAGACGATGCTATTTTAAAATCAGATGGGGCACTTTTAACTGTAAAAAGAAAGCATTATAAATTAGAACCGAATGCTATCCCGTGCATTTTTTCGAGCTTACCAGCCTATATATCCGATATTACCAAAAAACAAGAAAGAACTGATCCTACTAAAACAAGAGAAAACGTTTAGGAAAAAGATATTGAGGAAACCGAAAAAAATAATGCAAAGGAAAATATAAATTCTTTTGTAATTAAGAAATGCATCAAGAGTTTCATGGCAATTCTATGTTAAGAAAATTTCACCTTTAATTATAAATTAAACGCAGATCCCCTTCCACTGCACATACCAAGTAGCTTAAGGTTCAATGCGGATCTCATGGTTGATTTATTTATTTAAAAAAAAAAAAAAAAAAAAAAAGAGAGAGAGAGAAATCTATTTGCTGGATACTTAGAAAAACAAAAATATAGAAGGTATTTATTAAAGAAATATTTCCAACTAAACGGTTTATCGGAATTTGTTGAAAATTCTGAAATTAAGTATGAACACAGATTTGGAAATTAACTCAAAAAAGAAAATGTATTACTGCAATGCTAAAAACAATAACAAAAAAGTATATGTATTACTGCAATATATTTTACATGAAAACCCCTGAGAGCATTTAGGCAGTTTTACATATTCAAGAGTTATACTCACTAATTTTTAAAAATATTTAATTATGTATATTTCAAATGTCTCAATGTGATATTTGAAAGTCTTATCTAGAAAAAATTAAAGCAAACACTTGTAGTGCTTTCATGAAAAACTTTATAGTATTTGTAAGGTTTGGGTAAAAGCTTTTACTTTTTATTTTCTTGTTTTTTGTGCTTTAATTGCTTCTAATAAAATTTGACATTAGGAGTCTGTATAACATAATTATATATAGTATGTATTGTACAAGTTTTTAAAATATTAATTGTGGAAATTTCTGATTATATTCCTCGTGCTACTAGTGTTTATCGACATTATTGATCAGATTTCTTCCATAGAATTCAATACAAACTCTTTGAAATCCCATCCTCTCTTGTGACGTCACGAAATGGCTTAAGATGACTATTTATGAATCTGGATATTTTTAACATCAATTCTTTCAAAAAGCTTATTAAAACGAACCAAAACTAAATAATGTATTTCAGTTTTTAAGTAAAATTAATAAAAATTATTATTTTTACTTAAAAATATATTTACTTTTACTTACTTAAAAATATGACTTTATGCTTATACAACGTATAAATTTAATCCATATACATATTATTTTAGATAAATGATAACATTGAGTAACCATTATATTATTTAGAATGTATTTGCTAGCCCGAAATGCAAAACATACTGCATACAATGCTAAAACTGCTTTAAATTCAGTACCAATTTATTTCATTAATTTCTGACAAAAAATATTGTTGATTCACTATTATTTAAGAACAAAGTGTTGTAAAACGAAAATGCTATTTCAATGCGTCATAAAAAATTAAGCTACTCGTATTTATTGGCATTATTAATTCCATTTCTTCCATTGAACTCAATGCAAACTGTTCCAAATCCCATCCTTTCTTGTGACGTCACGAAAACCAGTACCCAGACCCCCTCTTGCTTTCTCCTCTCTTTTTCTTCAGTCGCGGCGACCCCGGCCGAGGCCTCCGAGAGAGGAGAAAGATTCTTTCTCCTCGGAGGCCTCGGTACAGCCCTCAGCACTGATTAAGGAATTGGCAGCACCGTTGCTATGGTAACGAGTACGTAAGCAGTTTCTCCGGCTTAGGATAGCATAGTGTGTTTTAGCTAAGACACAGCCGAAGAAAGGTTTTCTGTCTTTTGCAACAGTTGTGAATTCGACGAACTGATTGGCTCGGACGAGAAGTGAGGGAGAGAATAAAGACACAGAATATATGTTCTAGCCCAGCGTTTCTCAACCTGAGGGGGGCACCCCCCACAGAACGTTTGCAGGGGGGGCAGGGGCATAGCCAAGGGGGGTTAGGGGGGTCATAGCCCCTCCCCCCCCAATGAGAAATTTTCTGGCATACAAAATGTATATTCTTCACTAAATTATCACACACACGTATACATATATATGAGTTGCAGTAGTTGTAACCCCCTCCCCATGAAAAATTTCTGGCTACGCCCCTGAGGGGGGGGCGAGAAAAACTATAGAGCAAGTAGTGATGCATGTTTTTAAAAAATCATCTTATTTATTCTCATTTTTACTCAAAAATATATCCATTTTCGCTTAAAATGTTCATTATAAAAGATTAAAAAACTCAATGTATGCTGAAAAATGTGAGGGGGGGAGCGCCACTGTAAGTTAGCCTTTGTTGGGGGGGGGGGGGGGGGCACGGCATTAAAAGGTTGAGAACCGCTGTTCTAGCCCATTCTAACGGAAACAATAGTTTTTTTTTTTTTTTTTTTTGTCTGGGAAGGTTGAAAGTTTTTAGCCTTATTTGTTACTGTGTCCATGTGTTATTGGAATCTGTAATTTAACCGTTTTGAAACATGGAGCCCCGTTATTATCCAGTTTGCGTCTTGCTTGAAACTCCGTTTAACACATGGAAAGAAGATAATAAACGACAACCACTAAAAGAAAATAGACCGACACCAAAATTATCCATTCATAAGAAAAAAGCAGGCTCAGCATGGTCGTAGCTTCCATTTCTCATGATGTGCACTATTCTCGTGACTATGAGGCAGTTTTTATTTACAAAAAAAAGTTTTGTTGGACATGTTTAATTGTTGAGATAAAAAAGACCGTTTGGAATGGTACTGGACAGGATTGATTAACCGCCATCACACGAGCACGTAAAACACACGAAAGCTTAATCGAGCATTTAAAAAATTCTTTAAAATTTAAGGAGTTGATAAGAAGTGGGAGCTAAATTGCTGACGCATTAAAGGAAAACTCTCGACTTTATATTGCTGAATTTATCAAGAAGGTAAGCCTGAATAGACGCTTCATGCAATTACCCATCAAAGCAGTATTGTTTTTAAGTAAGCAAGAACTGGCATTAAGAGGACATGGCGAGCGAGAAAATTATTTAAACATGGGGAATTTTAAAGCGCTTTTAAAATTAATGTGATATCTGAATTAAAACAACGCTTTTTTATGAGAACATCACTGACTGATTCGCAAGTTTAAAAGAAAAGAGCAGGGGCGTAGCCAAGGGGGGGGGGTTATGGGGGTCATAACCCCCCCCATAAGAAATTTTTTGCCATACAAAATGCATATTCTTCACTAAATTATCATACACACGTATACATATATATGAGTTGTAGTAGTCGTAACCCCCTCCCCCCATGAAAAATTTCTGGCTACGCCCCTGGAAAAGAGGATTGATTTGATTTATAAAAAATAAGGAAGTTTTCTTTTTTCTTCTCAAGTTATCATTACAAAAGAAAATTCTCAAACTTCAAATCAGACACGGATTAATGCAATTTTGACGATAGGAGCGGCTGGTTGAAATTTATGTCCATTTTATAGAAGTAAAATAGGATCTCTTACATTTTTATGTAATTACTTTTTTTTTTTTTTAATCCTGGGTGAGGGCTTAATCCGCCAGCTTTCGAATTCAGTAACAAAGATTTTCCATTCCTGAGGGGGGGGGGGGGTCATATGTTTCCGGCTGCACTAAAATTTTTGACCACGGGCCGCCACTGGCCTATGGCAGTTATCCTGATAATGTTCGAGAAGAAGTTGCTGTGCAATATTTAATTGAAGGGACTCTGAAATTCAGAAAGCATTGCTCTTGGCATATAATAAAGATCTCAGGGTCCGCCCTCATATTTGCCATGATGCTAGAGGCAGCTCAGCGGTCCATAAGGAAATATCGTCGTACTGTTAGAGTGCTGACGGTCCAAGAGCGAGCTGATACGGACACTGAGAGTTTAGAAAACAGAATGACGACAAAATTTGAAGATCTGGTGGAGTGACAAGTACAGTAAGAGCCAAGAAAAGTGAAATGTTGGAGGTGCAGTGGCGAAGGCCATTTACGAAAATACTGTGACGTACAAAAAAAACTGTCGTCACAAAGATTGCAGACACCAGTACACCAGAGATGCCAGTGAACGAAGACAGGAGAGAGACGACATTGCAGGCAGAGGCTGTGGGATATTCAAAAGCCTCATTTGAAAGTCTTGAAGATTTCTTCAGTGAATGGCGGCAGTAATGGGATCTTCTTACTGGGATACGTGCATGGTTTGCCATGCTACATGGTCATTGATCCTAGAGCTAATGTTACCATCATAAGAACTGATCTGGCTAAGAAATTAAATTTAAAGACTATGTAGACTCTGCCCTCGCTGACCATATGGACTGTGACAGGTGACAAGATCAAAGTGTGCGGAAAAGCAAGCGTGGAAAGGACTTTTGGAAATGCCAGATATGACCATGTGGTATATGTCGCCAATTTTACGGACTCTTTCATTCTCGGACTGGACTTTCTAAAATCACATAAATTTAACTTTCACTTTAAGAATAATGCACTTCATTCATACTCAGAAGAAATAGCTGTGTTCGACATTAAAATGAAGCTGTTTTCCCTGTTCAGCAAATAACCCCTCAGTCTGATATCACTCTACCTCCAAGAAATTATTCTATAATTTCTGCAACAGTATTGGAAAGAAATAAATTCCAGTTGGGATCACTTGAACACCCAAGCAATAGTGATTCTATCAGAGGAGTATTTGTGGGTGCAAAACTTGTGGACTTGTCGAGAATTAACATTCTCGTTAGAGTAGCAAATGTGATGGACAAGTCGAAGGTGATAAAGAAAAATGGAGTGTTGGTGACATGCATTCGTGTTACCTGCATTAACAAGAACATCAACCCAACGACAGCTAAATCATATGAGTGTCTGATGAACGGAGAACAGAGAAGCGCTGCTGAGAAAATAATTATAGAATTCCAAGACCTCTTCTCTTGTACTTCCGGTGACTTTGGTCGTACAAAGTTGACGTAATACAGAATAGATACAGGGAGCCATTCTCCAATCAAGCAAGATCCTAGGCAGCTGCCGTTTGCTAAGCAAGAAAAGGTGAGCAGACTTTCTGAGGAGATGCAATGTGATGACGTCATTGAGCCATCGACTAGTCCCTGGGCCTCGCCAATTGCTTTGGTCCGAAAGAAGGATGGTTCCACCCGGTTCTGCATTGTCTATAGATGTCTAAATGTCATTACCAACAAAGACAACTACCCTCTTCCCAGGACAGATGACACTTTAGACACTTTATCAGGAAATAAATGGTTTTCGACACTGGACCACAAGAGTAGTAACTGGCAAGTAGAAATTCATCCCGATGACCATGAAAAGACTGCGTTCACTACAGGACAAGGATTGTAGCAGTTCAAAGTTATGCTTTTTGGACTCTGCAATTCACCGGCTACATTAGAGCGTCAAATGGAGCCAGTGTTGAGAGGACTTTTCTACGAAGCATGTCTCGTTTATTTGGACAATATGAATATCCTCATCGTCGGAAAGACTTTCGAAGAGCATCTCGAGAACATCCAAAAGGTGCTGCATAAATTAAAGGGGGCGAACTTGAAACTGAGCCCATCTAAGTGTATGAAAAAAACACTCAAAATACTGGTGTTAAAATACTGGTGTATCACCAAAAGTGGGACTTTAAGTCCTAAAAAGAATTATTTTTAGCAGGGCTGTAGCTAGAGGTTTGGCGGAATTCAGGGGCAGCCCACACGGTAAGCGAAGTAAGCATTGTATCGGGCACCATATTCGAAGGGACGCCATTTCGAACTCAAAAACGGGAGAACTTTATCAAGAGCATAAAACAGGGCGCCATTTTTACTTTTGCAGGGGGTCGACACGTACCCTGGGGTCACCCCTGGCGACACAAGATCAGCTGGATCACAAAAAGTGTAGGTAGAGTTTTACTGTTTTATGTTTTATTTACTTTTTTTTCAAAATAGCACATCTGTAAGAAGAATAGGTAGGATTTTGTTAAGTACAATAATTATGAGGGAATTAAAATTTATTAGTGAATTTGTTCAAGAAGTAGCAGAAGGGGGGTGTCAAATGGGACAAACCTCAATTTTACACCCTCTTCTTACAATTTTCGTGCTCACGGCATCCGGGGCATGTGGCCCTTTTGCCATACCTGGATTTGAATACCATCCTCCTTGGAAAATATTCTGCCGAAGCTCATGGGCTCCGCACATGAATTATTTTATTTTAATGAAATGAAGTACTGCACCATTTTTTTTATGGGGGGGGGGTGACGAAGCAAAATGTGTAAACTGAAAAGAACACTTTATAAAGAACAGGTCTAAAAGGCGCAAACCTGTTAGATTATGTATGAGTACATGGCACATGATTCATGTATGAATACAAGGAACATTCAAAAATTTACAGACTAATTTTTTCCATGGAACTTCTCAGTCTACCTACCTCAAATTATTGCAAAGCTGCTTTCATTACTGGATCACATTACTATAGTTTTGCTAGTAGTACTGGTCAAGGTTTATGTGATTTCATACAGACATACCTTAATTCACTGAACATTAATATTTTAGATTTAAGGGGCTAAGCCTATGACAGCGGTGCAAATATGAAAGGAAAGCATAAAGGAGTACAACAAAAAATCAAAGACAGGGTTCATACTCATTTTTCAAAATGAAATTCCCTGAGTTTTCCAGGTGATTTTTCAAGAATTTCCAGGTTATCGCAAAAAAAATAAACATAAGATAAAGACTAAAACTTTTTATTTACACGTCCCATTCTAAGGTAATGAAATTATGACAGCACTATGGTAATCAAAATTATACTCCCCCCTCAATTATCGCAAAATCAATGGATTACATTTGATAACATGGTTTTAAATTCAATTTCACCTATAAAATATCAGAAATTATGCAACAGCTTTACAGAAGTAAAAAACAATTTTTGGGACCATTTCACTGATTGATAGTTTCAAGATATGTTTTTTTTTTTTATACTATTGCCAGTACACAAGGCTATTGGTAAAAATTGCCATATTCTTTAGAACTAAGTAAAATCCACCAATCCAATATATAAACAATGAAATACAGTTGAAGGCCAGAAATCCGCCGACCTAAAATCCGCAAACATCCGAAATCCGCACACCTTCTCTGATGTAAATAATGAAATTCGCAGTATTCCGCCAATGATGAAATTGTTGAAAAGTTTCTTGAATCCAGATAAATATGATTCTGATGATGATGATAAAAACTTGGGTAATAATAACAATAAAAAAATCCTAAAGTTAAGAGAAGAATACCTTAAATTTTTACAACAGCTAAGTTCTATAACAAAACAAGAATAATGATAATTCTGTTTAAATATTCTGATGAAAATATGCAGTTTAAACAGTCATTGTTTAAACTGCCTATTTAAACAGTTATACAATTTGCAAAATTAAATAAATAAAAGAAAGAAACTGAAAGTAGAAAAAAATATTTAAAAACAAATCACCATAGAACATGTTTTCAGAATTAGAGAAAGAAAATTTTGAAACCATTTGCTTTGCTAGTCTTCATGTAATTTCCCTTTTCTCCTATGCTTTTGTATTTAAAGTGAAAATATAAGTGAAATACATTTGACTATGTTTTTATTTTATCGTAATCGTATCGTAATTTTATATTATCGTATTCTCCTTTTCTTAAATCAGAAATATAATGATTTATCTTTTATATGGCCTGAAATCTGCAAAATCCTAAAATCCGCACAAGCCTTGGTCCCAAGCTGTGCAGATTTCTGGCTCTCTACTGTATTTAACATTATAGGAAAACAGATTCTACATTGTATTCTAGCAAATACCAGCAGAGTTTGTATATATGTGATAACAATATTACACAATCTAACTTTGTGCACAGTACACAACAGAAATAGCCCCTCCAACTCAAATGAGAAAAGGGAGCAATCACAAATGCTCAGAACTACAGAGACAAAATGAGAAGCAAGACTGCTTAGGATGAATAGCACACTTAAGTGATAGATGATTAATCTTGTATAATCCATTTCCAATTGCATGAGTGCTTCATTAGTGAAGTAGTTGACCATTGAATAGGGTGAAAGTCATAAAAATAAAGAGAGGGGGTAAATTTTCTTAAAATTCCAGGTTTTTAAAGCAAAATTACATTTTTCCATGAGATTTCTCTGAGTTTTAAGAGCTAATTATCAATTCCCTGAGTTTTCCCTGTTTTCCAGGTTTCCCTGAGGGCGTACAAACCCTGAAAGAAATAAATCCACGGGCTTTTTTTTTATTCCATGCACTGCCCATACATTAAACCTGGTTGTTAAGGATGCAGACAAAGTGACATTTGAAACAGTAAACTTTTTTAGCATAATACACGAACTGTATAATTATTTTTCAAGTTCTGTTAAACGATGAGCTATAATCAAAACATATGTTAGAAATTTAAATTTAAAGCCACTGTCATCAACTAGAACGGAAAGTAGAGTAGAGGCAATTAAACCTCTTAAAAATAATCTGAAAGAAATTTAACAAGCGCTTTTAGAGATAACGGAAGATAATTCCAAAGACATTGAAAGTAGGGCACAAGCAGATAATTTAATAACAAAATTATTTTCATTTAAATTTATTTGTTCAATTAACATATGGTACGAAATTTTAAGCCATATTAATGTAATAAGCAAGATGATGCAAAATCCCACATACTGCATTCAAACCGTCATACCAAGTCTTGATTCTACTTTACAGTATTTCAAAGAACAACAGAGTGATGAAATGTTTGAAAATTTCATATCGTCTTCAATGAAAATAGCAACTGACCTAAATGTTGCAAGCTCTTTTCCTGAAATTCGAAGAGAAATAGGAAAAGAATGTTTGAATATGAAGCACCAGATGAAGCTATTAACGATGGAAAAGAAAATTTTTAAGTGAATTTCTTTTCACTTAGATACCGCAATTGCATCAATTACAGAAAGGTTCCTATTGATCAAAGAACACAATGACGATTTTAAACTCATTCACAATATAAATTAATCAGCTAAAAGAATTTGAAGATGAAGATTTATTAAATATGTGTCGGAGTTTGCATCTGTGACGAAAAAAATTCTGAAAGCGATATTGATGAGAAAACCTTGTTTGAAGAACTGAAATTGCTTCAACAATTTATTAAAGACACTATGACTCCAACTTATGTACTTGATTATTTATATAAGCATGTTTTAACAGAAACCTTTCCAAATGTCACTGTGTACATTTGACGTTACCAGTATCTGTAGCCTCCGGGGAAAGAACTTTTTCGAAATTAAAAATGATAAAAAACTATTTACGCTCAACTACAGGTGTAGGCAGGGCTCCCACCAAATTTTCTATCAAAAAAAGGGGCCATCCCTTTAAGAAAAAGGGACCATCTGTAAGAAAAAGGGACTAAAAAGGAACTATTTAATAAACGGTCATTTTTAAAGGAATAAAAAATTTCCTCTGAAATACAACCTCAATTTTACATCTCCTTATGTCCTTTACACTGAAGTAAACACAATGAAAATATTCTCACATGAATAATATAAAACTTCACTAAACCACTTTTAAGTTTTCATACATTATTTTTGAATTGAATATTTTGAAAGATACAAAATTGACAGTTCCCTAATGCACACTTATTGTTCACAAAGAAATAAAATTGAAAGATTTCATTAATCAAATGTGTAAAATTATTCTGGAAATGATTACTAACACACATAATTAGATGAAATCCTGGCTCTTATAATAACTAAACAAAGCTTAAACTACATTCTTGTAGACTCATTCAAAACTCAAACACAATTTGCTGAATAGGCAGAATAAAAAAAAATAAGTAAAATTAAAAAAAAAAAAAAAAACTTCCGCTTTGCACAGGCCTTATTATTAAAGGTCAAAATTAATGGTCGCCACTCGCGGACTGTATTTTTGAAAATGGAGACAGCAAATTTATGTACCAGTCACCACAGTTTATTTCCCCACTCTCTTTCCTTTTTTTACACAAAGTTTATATTAATTGAAAGTAAAACAGATAAGTTATAATTGAAAGTAAAACAGATGTTGTTGACAGGAGTCAACTAAACTCCAAGATCGATGTCAGCATGGCGGGGAGGGGGAGAGCTGGATCATTAATAAAGGGTATTCAGGGATGTTAACTCCAACACTCGATTTGGGAGCACCCCGGGAGCAGAAAAATTCCGTTTGGGAGCACCTCGGGAGCACAAAAAAATAGTTTCCGAGAGGAAAACAAAGATTCGAGATCAGAATTAACATGATTTTGGAGCATAAAATTGAAGATTAAGGAACACAATAAATGCATACAAGAAAAGCAAAGTTTGCGAGCAAACACCATTTGCTAAAAGCAAAACACTATTTGAAAGCACTTTAGGAAAGCTGTGGAAAAAAAAGGGTGTATACAGGCTATGCTATCAGCAACTTGGTAAAAACAATACATATCAGGAGTCAGCAACCTTTCTGTGGTTAAGTCATTTTTTTCCTACTCAAGAACCATGAGTATGATTTGTATGCGGCTTGCGAGCCACAGGTTGCCAATCCCTGTCCCTTTCTTTTTCTTTTACAGAATTATTTAGGAAATCTTCCTCTCGAAAAAGAGAGCACAAATAAAATGAAAACTAAATTTTAAAACAAAAGCTTCTATCTCATTCTTTGGTTCTATTACAAATCACAAGTAGTACTAAATGGAGATTTTTGAAAACCTAAATATTATACCTCTTATACAACAACACGTAATTGGTAAGCAGTATCGAAAACAAAATAAATTTGATGGTTAGAATAATTAAATGTGTGTACTTTTAATAGCATATGCTTTTGTATCAGGAATTTAACCTCATCTAATATTTACATATTCATCTATAATACTTGAACACAATATACAAAGCAAATGTAAACAAAAAATATTTAATGACTGTTGAGAGAAATTAAGAATTATGGGAAGTTAAAAATTAAGATTATGAGAAATTAATAATGATATTACAAATTAAGTATCATAAGTTATCTAGTTTTCTATTTATTCTTTTTTTTTTATTTTTATTAATTTCTTCTTGAGCTTTTTCATTTTCTTCTAATAGTTTTAATGGTATTGCAAGTATATCCTTCCCTTCCGTTAATAGAATCTGTCCACTTTCTATAACAGCCAGTGGCGGCTCGTGACCTGCTTCAGTGGTGGGGCCCGAAAAAAATAGTGCCAGTTCAAATCGGGAAAATACATATACATAGAGCTGTGGCGGATCGTTACCCATTTCAGAGGAGGGGGCTTTTTTTTTTTTTTTAAAGCTCGAAAAGGTAAAACATATGAATCGCTTTTGTAAACAGTGTGAATATATAAAAACTTTTCGAATAACAAGTTATCAAAGGCGTATTAATTTCTCCTTTAAATTTTCATTTAAAGACAGCAGATTTATTTTGCACCAAAAAAACAATGCATGTGTACATGTTGAAAAACGAATTGGTCCATAATGTTTCATCTCCAAATAGCAAATCGTGCCCCTTCATAAACAAAAAACGGTGCCCGTTGCAATGATTACCGTAATTTATGGACGAAACGCCGCACCCACGAAAATGAGCTTAGTTAGCTAGAAAATCGTCAAAAACGCCGCAGCCGCGATCGTTGGTGTGTGTGTGTGTGGGGGGGGGTGTGATCGTGGTCAGAAGTCAATGCCAGATAAAATTCAATGTTTTCTAAAATAATTTCTTAATTAACAAAAAATAAATAAATAAAAAATATGTTGCATTATTTATTAGACCTAATTTATTAAAAAAGCTATTAAGTTGATTGGATATATTTCGGGAGAAATTGGATAAACGGTAAAAAAATCTCCTTTTTTCTCCCCCTTCCCATAGAATGTTTTAAAGTATTTGCCACTATTTTACGAAGCTTACGATTTCTATTTTCAAATAAATATCAATGTTCATATTCACAAAGGCGAATTTATAGAAATAAAAAAATAACTTCTAAAAACCTTCTTGCATCCGCACAAAGTTCGGACAGACTACCAGGCGCCATTAAAATGAAAACAGCAATCAATGTGTGAGAAGAGGCTCCAGTTAAAAGTAAACATCCCCCCCCCCGAGGATGGCCAGCTGTTGATTACGTAATGAGTTTGCTTCAGCAAATTGTTGTTTTAAACTGAATGTTGTGTAACAACTCTTGATGGTATTTATTTATTATTTTTGATATTTTTAACATTGGAATTTATTTTTAAAGCACTCAGCATTTCTAAAGCATACCAATTAGTTGGCAGTGTTTATTCCATAGAGTGCACAGGGCGCAAAGCCGCACGGCGAAAAAAAAAAAAAAAAATTTCAGATAAACTTTATTTATTTTTTTTTGGGGAGGGGGGGGAAGGAAGGGTTAAACTCGCACCGTGCGCAACATTGACTAATTTTGGCTGAAATTCAGTATTTTAAGAACAATAGAGGTTCATGTGAAAAACGGGTGCATTTAATAGCGGGTAGTGCACTTTTGCGGTATTTTACAGAACTTTAACCCTTCAAAATATATATTCAAAACTTCATTAAAATTTAATTATAGTTCTAAAATGTAGATGTAAAAGATTTACTTCTATTTTTTTTTCTTTTTACTTAATTGGGGAGACATCGGTTGGATGTATGATGTATGAAGCCATCCACTTCAGAGCACGGGACATGGACCCATTTTAGGGTGCTCTGACTTTCACCAAAACTGGATCAAAGATCAAACCTATTTTCTATGGGGGTAGGTTCGCATTCTGATTCGCTACGCTGTGATCTGTCACACGCTAAATAGTACGTGTCGGTTGTGGCGCCATCTTTTGAGAAAATTATCACGAAACGAATTTTTCGATTTTTTGTTGAAGATCGGCTAAAAAAAATTAAAAATATTGTAAACGCTGCACCCGGTAGAAACGCCGCACTTACTATTTTTTAACTTTTAAACTCATAAACGCCGCGGCGTTTCTTCCATAAATTACGGTACTTGTTTGCCTATCTGACCGGCCCTGATTGAGGTTACTAACAAAGCCCGGCTGGTCCGATCCAGGGCGGGTAGAATGGCTTCGGAATGCAGCTTTCGTACGCAGTTTGAATCTTGCTTTACTGCTAACTAGCTTTCCATACACGCTTTAAAAGATAAATGAGCGTGACAAAAATTTAACAAAGAGTCAAAATGACGTATTCGGCGCAGACCGGCGCAAAAATCGGCTAAAAGCGCAGTTCGGCGCAATATTTGTGTTTCGGCGCACCCTGAAAGAGTCAAAATGACGTATTCGGCGCAGACCGGCGCAAAAATCGGCTAAAAGCGCAGTTCGGCGCAAGAATTTGTGTTTCGGCTCAGCTCGGCACAATCGGCGCAGAATTAACACCCCTGGGTATTAATACCACTTGACCAATTAGCAAAAGTAATCATCTGTTATGGAATTTTCAAATGGGGATTACGACAATGCGTAAGAATGCGGTTTGAAGCAGACACCTGCACTTATTTGTTTTTGCAAGGGCTCTCTTTCTGAGAACAAAAATCCGAAGAGTGGCGAACATTCATTTATAATTTAAAAACAGGTAAAAACACATTAAAATCCATATGTAGCACTATTGGTGGCAGCCACCACCTTCTTCAGCATAGGTCTTGGTTCCAAATGGCCAGCTCTCTTCCTCAGCAGGGCGTTCCACCCAGGATCGATCTGTGCATGCGTCATATCATTCACAGCGCCATCTGTGGTTATAATCTGTAGGGCTTCCATATTTAGGGCATAATGACTGTTTTTGTAATTGGCGAGTTTTTGGCTATTGTTAAAGTTGATTTCTATGGGGTGTTCCTGGGCTATTTTTGCGAGGGCAGTAGTGGTTTTATTGAATTTAATGTCAGTTTGATGTTCCTTTTTTCGGTCTTTGATTTTTCATTTTGTCATGCCAATATAGCAGCCCTGTTTATTGGTACTATTGTCTGTAAAGCTTAGTTTATAAATACCGGCGGTTTCATCAGGATTTATATTATCTTTATCACTGTGAATGCGTTTGAAAATATTTTGATTGGGTTTTATTGGGATTTTGATATTTTTCTTTGCAGCTTCATTTGTGATTTTTAGGGCGGCTCCCCTGCAGTAGGGAATGGCATTGGTAAATTTGAGTTTCGGATTTTGATAGTTATTAATTTGTTCCAGTTTTCTGATTCTCTTTTTAAAAAGGCTTTTTACTATTGAATTTGGGTACCCTGCGTTTTTACATTGAGTTTTTATAAACTGGAGTTCTTCATTGAGGAGTGTTTCGTTTGAGCAAACTGTAATTGCGCGATTGACATAGGAACGTATGGCGGCTATTTTATATTTGTATGGAGTTTTTGAATTAAAATGTACTATTTCGTTATTATTTGTGGCTTTTCTAAAGACTGTAGTATTAATATTATTCATCATATCTCTATTTGATTTTGACATTCAGGTAGTTAATGGTGGCATTTTCCTATATTTCTATGGTGAATTGTATGTTATTGTCTATTGAGTTGATTTCTTTGAGGATATTATCAGTTTCATTTTTGTTAACTATTGCGAAGATATCGTCTACGTAGCGAAACCAAGTTTTTATGTGGTTGGATAATTTATCAAATATGGCCCTCTCCACTAGCCGCATTTTCCAGTCTGCTATGACACCTGATATCGGCGACCCCATAGGCACGCCTTTCTTTTGTTTGTAGAAATTATGATTAAATTGAAAATATGAGTTGTGAAGGACAAGATTAAGTGCGCTATTTAATGTAGTGGAAGTAGAGCTATTATTAAGATTGGAGGTGATTTGTTTATTGATTATTGCATTCATTTCTTGGATATCTATGGAGGGGTAGAGGTTAGTAACGTCAAAACTGACGAAGCATTCCTGGGAGTTTATTGTAATATCTTTAATGCGTTGAATAAAATCTTCAGTTGAGGCTAAGATATTGTTGAATTAAAATGTACTATTTCGTTATTATTGGTGGCTTTTCTAAAAACTGTAGTATTAATATTATTCGTCATATCTCTATTGATTTTGACATCTAGGTAGTTAATGGTGGCATTTTCTTCTATTTCTATGGTGAATTGTATGTTATTGTCTATTGAGTTGATTTCTTTGAGGATATTATCAGTTTCATTTTTGTTAACTATTGTGAAGATATCGTCTACGTGGCGAAACCAAGTTTTTATGTGGTTGGCTAATTATGGATAATTCTGCGGCTGGATAGACTGGAAAATGCGGCTAGTGGAGAGGGCCATATTTGATAAATTATCCAACCACATAAAAACTTCGTTTCGCTACGTAGACGATATCTTCGCAATAGTTAACAAAAATGAAACTGATAATATCCTCAAAGAAATCAAATGCCACCATTAACTACCTGGATGTCAAAATCAATAGAGATATGATGAATAATATTAATACTACAGTCTTTAGAAAAGCCACAAATAATAACGAAATAGTACATTTTAATTCAAAAACTCCATACAAATATAAAATAGCCGCTATATGTTCCTATGTCAATCGCGCAATTACAGTTTGCTCAAACGAAACACTCCTCAATGAAGAACTCCAGTTTATCAAAACTCAATGTAAAAATGCAGGGTACCCAAATTCAATAGTAAAAAGCCTTTTTAAAAAGAGAATCAAAAAACTGGAACAAATTAATAACTATCAAAATCCGAAACTAAAATTTACCAATGCCATTCCCTACTGCAGGGGAGCCACCCTAAAAATCACAAATGAAGCTGCAATGAAAAATATCAAAATCCCAATAAAACCCAATCAAAATATTTTCAAACGCATTCACAGTGATAAAGATAATATAAATCCTGATGAAACCGCCGGTATTTATAAACTAAGCTTTACAGAGAATAGTACCAATAAACAGGGCTGCTATATTGGCATGACAAAACGAAAAATCAAAGACCGAAAAAAGGAACATAAAACTGACATTAAATTCAATAAAACCACTACTGCCCTCGCAAAAATAGCCCAGGAACACCCCATAGAAATCAACTTTAACAATAGCCAAAAACTCGCCAATTACAAAAACAGTCATTATGCCCTAAATATGGAAGCCCTACAGATTATAACCACAGATGGCGCTGTGAATGATATGACGCATGCACAGATCGATCCTGGGTGGAACGCCCTGCTGAGGAAGAGAGCTGGCCATTTGGAACCCAGACCTATGCTGAAGAAGGTGGTGGCTGCCACCGATAGTGCTACATACGGATTTTAATGTGTTTTTACCTGTTTTTAAATGATTTTAACTATCCATCACTTTGCTTTTAAATTCATTTATAAATTCTTTTCTTGTGATCTATTAATACCAAAAAATAAAATTAAATAAATAAATATTTCAAGATTTATTCCGGCATAATAAGGCTTATGGCCAGCATAAAGTTGATGACAGCTGTCCGTCGTGGAAAATTAACAATGTTCGTCATGAACAAAGACCAATAGAGTACGCAAATGCAGCCGCGGGGGCGGGGGATTTAAAAATAGGGATACTTTGTTCTCGCAAAAAGGCAATTTTGTGTACCATATAGAAAATATTCAGAAATGGTTTGGTGCAATCTGAAAATCGTTAAAGTTTATTCCTAAGCGTTCATTTCTTATAGTGAGACACATACATTCAGATCAATGGACGTCATGAAGTCGCGCCATTTAACTCTCAAAAAGGCGCTTTTCATTTCTAAATGAATCCGTAATTCCCTAATGGTTTGTAAATATCTTTAAAAACTATAGATAATTTGAATTAGGAAGGCCAGATAATGATTATACTAAGCAATCATTAAAAACAAAAACTTGCAAGTGCGTAAAACAGCCAGTTATAAACTACGTTATGCCATTATTTATACTGACAGTTTTCACCAAAAAGCTGAAGTCTAGAATTATAATTGTGAAATAATTATCAAATATAACACCCACATTGTAGGATAGGCGGTGAAGTTATTTTGAATCCCTTTCTTACCCCCAATTGAAAGTTATGTTAGTTTTTTGTTGCTACATTAGGTGAAAATAAACACCCCAGAGGTGCCTCTTTTTGAGTTACGCGAACGAAAGAAAACAGATGAAATGAATAAGCGATGACTGTCACTCTCCGATTTTGATAAGCATTCAATTAGGAAAAAAGTAACTTATTTTTAAAAGAAAATTTTATCGGGTTTCATTTACGATAAATGTCTGATTGCGTTGCTTGGAATTTTGTGAAGGAACAGTTATACATCATGTTTAGTTAAGGGTCGTTTAAATCGATCATATTTTTTTTTTTTTAAACAGGTAAAAACACATTAAAATCCGTATGTAGCACTATTGGTGGCGGCCACCACCTTCTTCAGCATAGGTCTTGGTTCCAAATGGCCAGCTCTCTTCCTCAGCAGGGCGTTCCACCCAGGATCGATCTGCGCATGCGTCATATCATTCACAGCGCCATCTGTGGTTATAATCTGAAGGGCTTCCATATTTAGGGCATAATGACTGTTTTTGTAATTGGCGAGTTTTTGGCTATTGTTAAAGTTGATTTCTATGGGGTGTTCCTGGGCTATTTTTGCGAGGGCAGTAGTGGTTTTATTGAATTTAATGTCAGTTTGATGTTCCTTTTTTCGGTCTTTGATTTTTCGTTTTGTCATGCCAATATAGTAGCCCTGTTTATTGGTACTATTGTCTGTAAAGCTTAGTTTATAAATACCGGCGGTTTCATCAGAATTGATATTATCTTTATCACTGCGAATGCGTTTGAAAATATTTTGATTGGGTTTTATGGGGATTTTGATATTTTTCTTTGCGGCTTCATTTGTGATTTTTAGGGCGGCTCCCCTGCAATAGGGAATGGCATTGGTAAATTTGAGTTTCGGATATTCATCATATCTCTATTGATTTTGACATCCAGGTAGTTAATGGTGGCATTTTCCTCTATTTCTATGGTGAATTGTATGTTATTGTCTATTGAGTTGATTTCTTTGAGGATATTTTCAGTTTCATTTTTGTTCACTATTGCAAAAATATCATCTACGTAGCGAAACCAAGTTTTTATGTGGTTGGATAATTTATCAAATATGGCCCTCTCCACTAGCCGCATTTTCCAGTCTGCTATGACACCTGATATCGGCGACCCCATAGGTACGCCTTTCTTTTGTTTGTAGAAATTATGATTAAATTGAAAATATGAGTTGTGAAGGACAAGATTAAGTGCTATATTTAATGTAGTGGAAGTAGAGCTATTATTAATGTTGGAGGTGATTTGTTCATTGATTATTGTATTCATTTCTTGGATATCTATGGAGGGGTAAAGGTTAGTAACGTCAAAACTGACGAAGCATTCTTGTGAGTTTATTGTAATATCTTTAATGCGTTGAATAAATTCTTCAGTTGAGGTTAAGATATTGTTACTTTGGGGCATGAGATCTTGTAAGATGGGTTTTAGATATTTTTCCAGGTCATAAGTTGGTCCTTCACATTTACTGACTATTGGTCTTAAAGAGGGAGGGGTTTTATGGTCCTTGTATTTAGCAAAGATTCTTGGGGCTATGGGGGCAAAGTTAGTTAAAGTGGGTTGTCTGTTATCTGGCCAGGATCCATTTTTGATTAATTCTTTGACTTTATTGAAAATTTTTCCTGTTGGGTCTTTTGGTAATTTTTCTATTTGTAGTTTATTAATGGTTTCTTCCATCTGGGTGAGATGGTCATTTTTATTCATTATTACTATTTTGCCGGTTTTATCTGAGCTTAGGCAAGTTATATTATTGTTTTTCTTTAAGTCATTTATGCATCGGCGGCATATTAAGTCAGGCTTAAAAACAAACATCACGTAAAAACCATACCCGTAAAAATAGAAAATCAATATATAAATATCTCTGACTACCATCTAACTCAACAGCAACACAACGTCCTAAATTTAGGACCTAAATATATCCTGGATGATAATATTAACATCTTTGATTCAATAGCCAGCATTGAAACCGCAATCGCCGACCTCCCCCCTCCAGACAAAAACTACTTAAGAATTATAGCCCAACAAAAACTTATCAACAAACTTAACTCTCCCTCCCGCGACGCCGCCGCTATAACTTTCCTAAGCTCAGATAAAACCGGCAAAATAATAATAATGAATAAAAATGACTATCTCACCCAGATGGAAGAAACCATTAATAAACTACAAATAGAAAAATTACCAAAAGACCCAACAGGAAAAATTTTCAATAAAGTCAAAGAATTAATCAAAAATGGATCCTGGCCAGATAACAGACAACCCACTTTAACTAACTTTGCCCCCATAGCCCCAAGAATCTTTGCTAAATACAAGGACCATAAAACCCCTCCCTCTTTAAGACCAATAGTCAGTAAATGTGAAGGACCAACTTATGACCTGGAAAAATATCTAAAACCCATCTTACAAGATCTCATGCCCCAAAGTAACAATATCTTAACCTCAACTGAAGAATTTATTCAACGCATTAAAGATATTACAATAAACTCGGATATATAGATAAAACAATAATGCGGCTAGAATAGATAAAACAATAATGCGGCTAGTGGAGAGGGCCATATTTGATAAATTATCCAACCACATAAAAACTTGGTTTCGCTACGTAGATGATATTTTTGCAATAGTGAACAAAAATGAAACTGAAAATATCCTCAAAGAAATCAACTCAATAGACAATAACATACAATTCACCATAGAAATAGAGGAAAATGCCACCATTAACTACCTGGATGTCAAAATCAATAGAGATATGACGAATAATATTAATACTACAGTTTTTAGAAAAGCCACCAATAATAACGAAATAGTTCATTTTAATTCAAAAACTCCATACAAATTTAAAATAGCCGCCATACGATCCTACATTAATCGCGCAATTACAGTATGCTCAAACGAAACACTTCTCAATGAAGAACTCCAGTTTATCAAAACACAATGTAAAAACGCAGGGTACCCAAATTCAATAGTAAAAAACCTTTATAAAAAGAGAATCAAAAAACTGGAACAAATTAATAACTATCAAAATCCGAAACTCAAATTTACCAATGCCATTCCCTACTGCAGGGGAGCCGCCCTAAAAATCACAAATGAAGCCGTAAAGAAAAATATCAAAATCCCAATAAAACCCAATCAAAATATTTTCAAACGCATTCGCAGTGATAAAGATAATATCAATCCTGATGAAACCGCCGGTATTTATAAACTAAGCTTTACAGACAATAGTACCAATAAACAGGGCTACTATATTGGCATGACAAAACGAAAAATCAAAGACCGAAAAAAAGGAACATCAAACTGACATTAAATTCAATAAAACCACTACTGCCCTCGCAAAAATAGCCCAGGAACACCCCATAGAAATCAACTTTAACAATAGCCAAAAACTCGCCAATTACAAAAACAGTCATTATGCCCTAAATATGGAAGCCCTACAGATTATAACCACAGATGGCGCTGTGAATGATATGACGCATGCGCAGATCGATCCTGGGTGGAACGCCCTGCTGAGGAAGAGAGCTGGCCATTTGGAACCAAGACCTTAGCTGAAGAAGGTGGTGGCCGCCACCGATATTGCTACATACGGATTTTAATGTGTTTTTACCTGTTTTTAAATGATTTTAACTATCTGTCACTTTGCTTTTAAATTGATCATATTTTTGTTACGGTATCATTTTAATAGAAAGTGTTTCATAAAGGGGCCCGTAAAACGATCGATAATCTTGACTGCGATGACCCATGTAACGGAAGGGGCAAGGGGAATGGCAAGTTTTCGAGTGAAAACTTGGACATACGAGGGCAAAGGGGGTAAAAAGGGATGCCAATTGCTGAAAGGTTGTCGGGTGCCGTGCTTTCTAAAGTGTCATAGTAGGGGGGCACTACAAAGAAATACTTTTGACAAACGCAAGGTAGTACTTACATGTGAATTCAAGGAAGGCTAGATGTAGCGTGCACGGATCCGATATTGGTACCGGGACAAAGCCACATATTCCGCCAATCACCGTCCTCAGATGAACGTTAGTGTGTTCTGGAAAAAGTGTTGCCGGACTGGTTGCTACGATGTGACGTAGGTCGGTCGACCTACGTCACATCGTAGCAACCCGGTAAGCTCTAGCCGTGCGCTGCTTCAAAGTGAAGATGAACTAAGGATAATGGTTTAATCAACAATGAAAAAATGGTCATTCTGCCGATTTCAGATATCTTGGCCGTCGGCGACGATACACAATTATTCTTCTTCGTTAAAATTTAAAAAAACGGACCAATACGGACCAAAATAGCCTAAAACGGACCAAAACGGAACTGGCACCAGAAAACAGACTTTTAGGGAAAAAAGGGACCAAGTCGGAGCCCTGTGAAGGACAAAATAAAAGGAACACCTGTGAAAGAATGGAGTTGTCCTTTGACCATCCAATAAACAGTGGGCACGTGTCACAAGAGTGTGCCACCTAGTGGTGATGAAAGGAAAGGTATCAGTCTAGCATTTGGCAGTGTGAGAGTTGCATGAGAAAAATCTGTTCCTAGCAAAGTGTGATTATGTTTGACCTCTCTGACCTTAATAGGGCTATCACACTGAGAAAAATCCGACCAACTTTCCTTGCAAATCAAGTTTCCGGCCGATTTTCTCCGCTGTTACCTTGAAGACCGCGAACTCCAACTTTTTCCTTTCCGAAGGAAAAAATCAGAGTTGGACAAAATTTCGCCCAATCAGAGTATTTCTTCCTGCTACGTCATAAGCAATTTCGAGGAATGGCGACTACTACTATGTTCGAAGCTTGGCTCGATGTCAGAATCACGTGTAATTAAAATGATGGCCGCATTCAAGTGGACTTTGGAATTAGAGATTGCTGCCGATCCGATGCTGCTGAAATTGCTGCCAATCCGATGTAAATATACCAACACACGATAAGTAAAATAAGAACCTGCACGCCAAATCAGCGATGCGATGATTATTTGGCGTCGGAGAGAGTTTGTTTACTTTTGTAACCCTTAAAGATAACCACGCCTTCAAGTCCATCTGAAAAGTTGGTCCAGCGCGAAGTTACTCGGATTTTTCCTTTAGTGTGAAAAGGCCATAAAAGAAACATGATAATCGGTGCTCGCCTCGCTGGAGCGTCCGTGTCCAGAACAGCGAACCTTGTGGGTGTTTCAAGGACCACTGTATCAAGGACTCTGTCAGCATACACAAAGTTGGATAAGGTGTCTTCAGCGAAGCACAACAGCTGCAGGAAGTCGAAGTTGTTGGACCGTGATAGACGGGTTTTAAAGAGGATAGTCGCTCGAAAACGCAAGACTACACTGCCGGTGATAACGTCCGAGATAAATACCCACCTTCAGAACCCCGTATCCATGAAAACTATTCAACGGGACTTGCATGCTGCTAACATTCATGGCAGAGTAGCTATTCCAAAACCGTTAGTTTCAGCGCGGAATGCTTTGAAGAGACTACAGTGGTGCCAAGACCACCTAAAATGGACACAACTGCAATGGGAACAAGTCATCTGGTCTGATGAATCCTCTTTTACACTATTCCAGACCACCGGACGTGTGTTCATGTGGGGAATGCCGGCAGAAGCATTTCATGTTGACTGCCTGGTTCCAACCGTGAAACATGGAGGTGGGTCTGTGTTGGTGTGGGGCGCTTTATCTGCTCGTGGATTGGGGCCTCTCGTTGTCTTGAGGGGGGTGATCAAAGGTGACCATTACCGAAGCATTCTCGCAAATCATCTTCACCCTATGCTTTATACTCTCTTTCCGAGAGAACGTCCTGTGTTTCAAGATGACAACGCCCCTGTTCTCACGTCTCACTCTGTTCAAACATGGTTACATGAGCATAATGATGAAGTGGAACATGTAACGTGGTGTCCTCAGTCTCCTGATCTAAATATCATTGAGCATTTGAGGGGGTTTTTTAGAGAAAAAGTCCGTGCTCGGTTTCCTCCTCCACGCACACTCTCTGAACTCGAGAAGGCTCATCAAGAGGAATGGCTGCAAATTCCGATGAACTTTATTTGTCAATCCCACGTTGAATGCAAGCTGTTATTCAGGCCAAAGGTGGCCCAACTCCTTATTAATAAAATATGTTCAATTTTCACAGGTGTTCCTATTATTTTGTCCTATACCTGTATGTCTGAAGAATGACTTACAGACTTATCAATGACTTCGATTGAAAACAAAATTTTGGATAAATTAGATATGAAAAACTTAATTAAGAATTCTGTTGCAATGAAAGCACAAAAAGTAAATATTTAGTTTTAACACCAGTTTTTTTATGATATTAGTGAAGAATTTATTTAATTTTAATGTGCTTCTTTTTTGAGTACTTGATAATTTTAATGTGATAATTAACATGTTACATGTAATGCTATGAATATTTGTTTTTGTTTTCTATTTATTGATAGTATAAACAAATGTTACTTACGTTATAGGCATATATATGGAAATTTTAGCTATGCATTTTATTTATATGAAAATTTAAAACAAATCTTAATTTTAGGAGACGGGGAGGGGGGGGGGGCACCAAAAAAGTAGTTGCACAAAGGCACAATCCATCCTAGGAGCGGCCCTGTCGGTATGTCATCAATAAGGTGCCAGTGATGAAATACCAAATAGTGCAAAAAAGTCTGGTATTGATATAGTGACTGATGGAATTGCCTTTTTTAACATAATTAGCATTATGAATCGAAATTGAATATAAAGGTTATGTAAATCCAGGCAAGAAAGCACTGGAATTAAATAAATATTAATCCATTGGTAAAATTATCATTTTATACAGAATAACATTGAAACATTAAAGTACATGCTTCTAATATCATTTAATACAACATGTTACAAATGGCACATATATTTTATCCTTGTACTTAAAAAAAAAATTACCTCGTCAATAAAAGAATGAATTTGCTTTTTTGAATGTTTATCTAATTTACTCTTGGCTTTTTCAATATCTCCATTCACTTTCTTCCAATTTATCTTAATATAACCCTGATGCTGAGCAATCTACAAATTTAAAAACAATTATCAATGAATAAATCATCATTTTAATTATAAATAAAATGCACACATTTTAAACTGACAGAGTAAAAACTTTAATCCAGCATTCAAATGAAAAGCTAAAACAACCAAAAAATTATTATTATTTATTTATTTATTTATTTATTTTTTTTGGCTGGGGGGGGGGGGTGAGATCTGTAAAGTTGATTAACTGCATAATATTTTATATATTATTGGGAATCTACTCTTCAACCCTAACATTCTTATAATTCTATCACAGAAAAAAAGAAAAGGGATCAAAGATAAGAAAAGATAAATACTCTCCTTTTGTTTTTTAAGCATTTACTTTAACCCTTTCAGGAGTGCAGTACATTCAGAGCTGTAAACATACTATAGTACTTGGAAATTTTCTAGCCTCATTTTTAGGATTAACTCATACATTTTTCATTTACTTTAATATTTAAAAAGAAAATTATTGAAATATGTGTCACTCAAACATTTAAATTTTATAGGAGAATAAATTCATTATTCATGAAAGAGAAGTAACTATCTGCTGCTTGTAAACAGTCAAATGCAAAAGTTTATAATAAATAATAAAGTTTCTTATGCTGATTTTACAAATAATTATACTAGTTTCCTTTAAAAATACAAATCAAAGAAAATCTTATAAGATATACAATTTAGAAGCTATGTATATTGTAAAATGATTTATCAATTATTACCTAACAGAAATTAGTGTGTGTTGTGTTTTGGGATCACGGCTAATTATCTAAAAGGGGGATCTAAGCCGATGGTTGGGGTGCTCTCCATAGGGGTCTTTCTAAGGTGTCCCAACCCGTACTTACACTAAGTTTTGGAGGAAAGCACAGGAAACTCTGAATGGTTAGGTTGGCAGGTATGACCTGGTTTTGAACCAGGCACCTTCCATCAACCAGTTCAGAGCACTAGGCGCTCGGCCCAAACAGAAATCAGATAATTAATTATTGATTATTCATTTCTATAGTCAACAGAATCAAAGTATTTACAAAGTAAATACAGTCAAAGTATAATAATTGTATTAAAAATTAATGAGATAATTTTGAATAGTTATAATTAAAAGAACATCTTAAAAGTCTTCTAATAATCAATCAAAATCAGGACCAATCTATTCAATTTTATGAGAACTTTGCATGCAGAACTTTGCTTATGAGAACTTTGCTTTGCATCAGTGCCTGCGCCCTGTCGTTGAGAGCTCCCTCTTGTGTCATTATTTCCAACGCTTCCCGTCTTAATCCATAATTGTGATTATTGTAATTAGCTATTTTCTTGACATTTACGAAATCTATATTTATATTTTCTTTTAAGGCTAGGCGGGATAGAGCGGTACTTTGTCTATTGTATTTTATGTCGTTTATGTGTTCTTTAATTCTATCTTTAATTTTTCTTTTTGTAACCCCAATGTAGTATCCGGGAAGGTTGGAATCTCTATATGTGAAATTTATTTTATAAATACCTGCGGTTTCTAAAGGGTTAATCTTGTCTTTATCTGACCGGATTCTTTTAAATATATTGCTATTGGGTTTAATTGGGATACGGAGGTTCATTTTATGTGCCCTGTTGGATATTTTTACAGCGAGACAGCAACAGTAGGGAATCGGATGAGTAAATGTGGATTTTTCTTTTTGTGCGTCGTTGATGATGTTTAGTTTCTTTCTTCTATTTCTGATTAGACGGGGGATGATATTGCTAGGATAATTAGCTTCGCGCGCAAGTTGCTTTATGAATTGTATTTCTTCCTTTAGTAATTGTTGGTTGGAGCATATTTCCAGGGCTCTATTGACGTGTGAACGTAAGATTGATATTTTGTACTTATATGTAGTTTTTGAGGAGTAATTGACTATTTTATTATTATTGGTAGGTTTACGATAATTGGTAGTTTCTATATTGTCTGGGGTGGTTCTAATTACTTTAACATCAAGGAAATTTAGGCTATTATTCTGCTCAAGTTCTATAGTAAATTGTATATTTTCATCAAGTGAGTTAAGTTCGTCGAGAATATTATTTATGCGATTGTTATTTACTATTGCAAAAACATCATCAACGTAACGAAACCAGTATTTAATATGGGGGTGGAGGTTTGTAATGATTAAAGTTTCAAGGTTTCGCATTTTCCACTCTGCTATTATACCAGATATCCGGGAGCCCATAGGGACACCCTTATTCTGTTTGTAAAATTTATTATTCAATTGAAAGTAGGAGTTATTGAGGATAAGGGACAAGGCAGCTTTTAGGGTTATTGAAATATCTGTATTAAATGTGTTCTCAATTTTTTAATTTAGAAAAAAATTAAAAAAGAAAAATACAAGGGACAAGGAAGACAAAAAATGTTTAAAAGAACTGAGAGATAAGTTAGTTCAGACAAAACAGGAAAAATAGTTATTTTAGATAAAGACGATTACATTAACAAAATGATAGAAACCATCAATAAACTAGATGTCAATATACTAAATAAGGATCCTACCACCAAAATTAACAATATCCTAAAAGAACTCATAAATAAAGGAAGCTGGCCCAATAACAAACCACAACAATTACATAGCCCTACTGCCTTTGCTCCACGCATATTTGGAAAATATAAAGATCATAAAAATCCCCCATCCCTCCGCCTAATAGTCAGTAAATGTGAAGGCCCTACCTACCTGCTTGAAAAATACCTAAAAAACATATTACAACAAATAATTCCCTCCTCAAACTCATCTCTAAATTCCACTACCGATTTTTTAAAAGAATTAAAAAACATACAATTCTCAGATTCTGTTAAAATGGTCAGCTTCGACGTCACCAACTTATATCCTTCCATAGACACAATAGAAATGTACAATACAATAAGTAAAGAAATTGATAACACATTTAATACAGATATTTCAATAACCCTAAAAGCTGCCTTGTCCCTCATCCTCAATAACTCCTACTTCCAATTCAATAATAAATTTTACAAACAGAATAAAGGTGTCCCTATGGGCTCCCCGATATCTGGTATAATAGCAGAGTGGAAAATGCGAAACCTTGAAACTTTAATCAATACAAACCTCCACCCCCATATTAAATACTGGTTTCGTTACATTGATGATGTTTTTGCAATAGTAAATAACAATAGCATAAATAATATTCTCGACGAACTTAACTCACTTGATGAAAATATACAATTTACTATAGAACTTGAGCAGAATAATAGCCTAAATTTCCTTGATGTTAAAGTAATTAGAACCACCCCAGACAATATAGAAACTACCAATTATCGTAAACCTACCAATAATAATAAAATAGTCAATTACTCCTCAAAAACTACATATAACTACAAAATATCAATCTTACGTTCACACGTCAATAGAGCCCTGGAAATATGCTCCAACCAACAATTACTAAAGGAAGAAATACAATTCATAAAGCAACTTGCGCGCGAAGCTAATTATCCTAGCAATATCATCCCCCGCCTAATCAGAAATAGAAGAAAGAAACTAAACATCATCAACGATGCACAAAAAGAAAAATCCACATTTACTCATCCGATTCCCTACTGTTGCGGTCTCGCTGTAAAAATATCCAACAGGGCACGTAAAATGAACCTCCGTATCCCAATTAAACCCAATAGCAATATATTTAAAAGAATCTGGTCAGATAAAGACAAGATTAACCCTCTAGAAACCGCAGGTATTTATAAAATAAATTTCACATATAGAGATTCCAACTTTCTTGGATACTACATTGGGGTTACAAAAAGAAAAATTAAAGATAGAATTAAAGAATACATAAACGACATAAAATACAATAGACAAAGTACCGCTCTATCCCGCCTAGCCTTAAAAGAAAATATAAATATAGATTTCGTAAATGTCAAGAAAATAGCTAATTACAATAATCACAATTATGGATTAAGACGGGAAGCGTTGGAAATAATGACACAAGAGGGAGCTGTCAACGACATGGCGCATGCGCAGATCGAGCAATCGTGGCAAGCCATAGTGAAGAAGAAGCGGTGAATGAGCCAAGCAACTCAGTTCTGATGATGACAGCGGGCTAAGCTGTCGAAAGCGCTCATGGTGCGTGTTTTAATCTTTTTACGGAAATTTTAGGCTTTTAATGTTTTTAACTAATTACAATCTCATATTTTTAGAAAGTGAGAAGCCTCACAAATTTTACCACCCTTTAATTAGTTCAGAAAGAACTGGAGTGTTTAGATTGATAAATTTTTTTTACCAACTATGCAAGAAGCTTCCCCAGCTCTGGAATTTTTCGTATAGTTGGTAAAAAAAAGTTATGCTCAAAATGAGGATGTGGGTTATCGAATATCCACAATTCAAAAAATAATAAATTTAACTAAAAATTATAGGTACAGTAAGGGACCTGTGATATCCAGAAAACCCAAAAGCTGCAACTTTTTTAAAAAATATACTGGGCGACGTTAAATATAGAGTTTACAGTTTCTTGAAATATCATGGGCAAAGTTATGAGAATGAGGACATTTTGAACTCTAATGCCAAAGAGAGAGGAGAAAGAAAAAAGGGATCCACTAACTACTATTTCATATCTCCTCTGTGCTTGTTTGTTGTCTGTCTAGCAGTTGATTGCTGTGAAGCCATTTCAGAAAAAGAAAACTATATTCACCAGCTAAGTTGTAAAAGAATGATATCTGACTCAGAATGTTTTAGAATGCTATTAAATGTTTATATTGCACTTCCAGAAAACATAATTACCTTCACATCTTTGTAAAAAGTAAAGTAAAGTAAAATTTTATGAAATAACAACATTTACTGACTTATTAAGAGCTTTTAAAGCTATTGGACTGAATGAGTGATTAAAAAAAAAATACAGTGGAATGCCAAAAATCCGAACACATTCCAGATTTTTATTTTTATCCTCATTAACTGTGATGTATTAAAAAAATTGGGTGCTCAAGACCATGTGAATAAAGTAGAAACTGCTATGTCATTGTAACAATTTCAATATAAAAATTCTGATTTAATAAACAATATTTTTTTTGCTTATGTTTTTACAATGAAAATTTCAAGAAATGCGATGTTTTTAGAATTTTCTAAAAACTATTATAGCAGTTAATTATAGCTGCAACAACTTCTAAATATGCACAATGTTTTCCATGAAATTTCACAAACAAAATTATACTTTAGCCAAATTTTACCGCTTTGTATTACAGATCAATTTCATACACTGGCCAACAAAAATTTCTGCTTGCTGCCAATAGTTTTCATTTTGGTAAATAAATGCTTAAAAATAAATTAAACTTTTTCAATCACTATTTGCCACCCTTCCCTTCCCCAAAATCATATTGTATACATTTCTTTCACGTGCTGACTGAGGCATCAGAAGAAAAAAAAGAGTGTAAGGGAGGAGGGGGAAAAGCACAGAAGGAGAAAAGAAGGAAATGCAGTGCCAATGTTAATCTTTTCTAGATGATCGAGTTAAGTACATGATTTTTTTATCACTAACTTAAAGCTATTTATTTTATGTGTAATGCTTTTTCTGTTTAGTATTGAAATACTAATTAGAATGCATGAAAATTCATTAGTGAAAGGCGAAAAAAAAAAAAAAAAAAAACATAATTCCCTTTCTATAGCAAGAAAGTAGTGTTATTGCAAAAGTTAGAAAAGGGGAATATTTATTCTTAAGGCATGCAAAGAGAACAATATTGGAAAATTGACAGAGTATGATTTGCAGAAGAAAACAGCTGATACAGTGAGACCTGCTAACTTGGTCATCCAGTGGTTCCATGTTTTCATGTTCAACTTATCAACATATGCGCCGCCAGGATTTTTGCAACGGTGGCCAAAATGTCAGAGTAAGATGCTTGTCTGCACACACACACACACACATTACACACATATATATATACACACACAGTCGAGCCGAATGGTATATCGGTTAAAAGAATATTCTGCTTAATGAGATAAATTTTCAGTTTGGCAAATTGTTGTAAATTTTCAATGCAGTCACGTATAATGGTATATCCCAATTATCAGAATAATTTTTTCATGGCAGATTGGCTATTCCATTATGTGGGCTTGACAGTATATTAAATACTAGGAATGTAGGCTGGGAGAGACTGCATCCTCCTTTCTTTCCTTCGAAATTTGGAATCGTAATAATAAAATGATAAAACAAAAAATACTCAAGAGAAAAAAAATAGCTTTTAAAAGATGAAATAATTAAAACTTTGTAAAATAAAATATAAAAGTGTCCTTATCATCAGAACATGCATTTTGGGTAAAATATATTCACTCTTCTTCAGCTTCAAAAAGGAGTTCACACACCACAACAGCAGTAGAGCGAGGACTGAAATAAACGGAGGCAAAATGGACAGAGAGTTTTGTAAAATAATACTTATAAAAATTTACCAACTGATGATACATTTATATATGTATTATTTTACAAAGTTTTAATACCGATGTATGAACATTTTTATTTGTGTTATTTTACAAAGTTTTAATTGTTGCAACATCTTTTCAGCTTGCTTTTGCCTCTGTTTATTTTTTCAGTCCTCCCTCTACTGCTGTTGTGATGTGTGAGCTTCTTTTCGCAGCTGAAGAATGGTGAACTTTTCAACCCAAAATACGCATACTGATGATAAGTACTTTTTTATATGCAGGGATTAGTGTAAACAAAATTTGGGTCCATTTTATGGCCCCCTCACAAAATTACAATTGATTAAAATGGTCCCATCAGAAGATTATAATTGATTAAAACATCCCCTTCACAAAAATATTATCGATTAAAACAACCCTTCATTGGCATTTTACTGTATAATTTAATTTGTTTTGTAAATCATTTTAACAAAAAATGTGACTTTTACAAAAATTGGTTTGAAAATTCACAAAAATAGATAGTTTTGAGAAAAATGGAATAATGGTTGGATCGACCCCTGTATGTGTTATTTTACAGTTTTAATTATTTGAAAATGATAATAATCAAGTCTTTTTTTTAATATGAAATCCTGCCTTTTCTGAATTTATACACAATTTTTATATATGTGTATATCTATGTACTAAATAATGAAGTGATCCTTATGAGTGCATATGTTACAGTGAAAACCCGAAATCAGTCAAAACCGAATTAACTCGGGAAAACGCGTTCTGACTGAGTGCATCAGGGAAAACCCGAATTAACTAGGCAAAACGCGTTCTGACTGACAGCGCTAGGCAAAACCCGAATTAACTAGGGAAAACCCGTTTTATTGGAGAAGCGTTAGCACATTTTCGAGGGGCCTCTACAGCGGAGGCATATTTTCCAGGGGGCCCCCTACAGCGATGGCCGGACCCACTGATTTTTTTCGGGTCTCGCAAAGGGCGAGCTTTAGCATATTTTCAAGGGAGCCCCCTTAAGTGATAGCCGGAAGCAGTAATAGGGAGTTTGTGCATACCGTTTCTTTCTACGCTAACGCTATCCGCTATACAGAGTATTTTGACCAACCATGTTTCACATTTTATGCGTGCGCATGCGCTTTATTGTCCAATGTCATTTAACGTTAGCGTTACCGTGAGTGAAACCGGGCCTGCACAAACTCCCTAATGTTTTTTGGGTCTCGCAAAGGACCAGTGTTAGCATATTTTCCAGGGGGGCCCCTACAGCGGCGCCGGACCCACTGATGCTTGTTTGTGTCTCGCAAGGGGCCAGCGTTAGCATATTTTCGAGGGGGCCCCTTAAAGCAATAGCCGGACCCAGTGATTTTTTTTGGGTCTCGCAAAGGGCCAGCGTTAGCATATTTTCGAGGGGGCCCCTTGAAGTGATGGCCGGACACACTGATATTTTTTGGGTCTCGCAGAGGGCCAGTGTTAGTACATTTTCCAGGGGGCTCTTACATCGGTGGCCGGACCCACTGATGATTTTTTGGGTCTCGCAAGGGGACAGCGTTAGCATATTTTCGAGGGGCCCCCTAAAGTGATGACCGGATCCATTGATGTTTCTTTGGGTCTCGCAGGGGGGCAGCGTTAGCATATTTTCCAGGGGGCCCCTACAATGGTGGCCGGACCTACTGATGTTTTTTGGGGTCTCGCAAAGGGCCAGCGTAAACATATTTTCGAGGGGGCCCCTTGAAGTGATAGCCGGATCCACTGATATTTTTTTGGGTCTCGCAGAGGGCCAGCGTTTGCATATTTTCGAGGGGGGCCCCTACAGCGGTAGCCGGACACAGTGAGGACTTTTGGGTCTCGCAAAGGGCCAGCAATAGCATATTTTCGAAGGGAGAGCAAGATCCAATTTTTAGTGGATAAAGCATTAACATGCCTGAATTCACATGAGAAAACATAGGGTCCGGCCACCACTGTAGGGGGGCCCCCTTTCGAAAATATGCTAACACTGTCTCTTTGCGAGACCCGAAAAAAATCAGTGGGTCTAGCCATCGCTTTAGGGGGCCCCCTGGAAAATAAGCCTCCGCTGTAGGGGCCCCTCGAAAACGTGCTACCGCTATTCGAATAAAACGGGTTTTCCCTAGTTAATTCGGGTTTTGCCTAGCGCTGTCAGTCAGAACGCGTTTTGCCTAGTTAATTCGGGTTTTCCCTGATGCACTCAGTCAGAACGTGTTTTCCCTAGTTAATTCGGGTTTTCACTGTAACACATACACATCTAAGTGCATGTAATATGTAGTTACATAAAATTTACAAATACAAATACATGTGTGTACACAAACTACATGTAAATGTAGTTACATAAAATTTACAAACTACAAAATTATGTTTCATTAACTTTGTTCAAGATTTTGTTAAATATTGCATTTTCAAATTTTTGGCCTTTTGCACTTTTGGAAAGGGTGTAGATCACCTACATAATTGTGTAGGTCAGGGATTAAAGGGTTATGTAAAGTAAAATAAGTTATTAGAATAAAAGTTGGTTCATTTTTATTTTTATATAAATTTAATTTTATTGCAAAATATGCCATAAAATTAACTACACAATGGCAGGGCTTAAAATAAGTCACAAAAACCAAAAAAAAAATAATAATGTGAGCCTAGCTCAAGTAACTGCAATGATCAACCATTCTTGCAGCAAGTTTAGCTATTACAGTTGTGAGTATTTAAAACTTCAGTACTTGAGTGTTTCTTCTTCTCAGGTGTACTTCAATGGTTATATATGAAATGCAGAACACTTACGAGAAAAGTTAATCTTTTTTTTCTCCCCTCAATATATTATTGATTCAATTATTTAAAAGAAAAAATAAAGAATGGAAAAAAAACATGCAACTACAATTTACTATTAATATAAAAATTTAAGATCTTGACGTGAGCTGAATAGTTTTTACTTATAAAAACTCACAGCATTTTTTTGCTGCCAGTTTACAAAATCTTACTTACAGACTTGATCCAGTTTAATTTTTTCTTTTTTAGTGGTCTTACAAAATTAGAGTTCCCCTTCTAATCAAAAGACAAAATTTAAGGGTTTTTAGGAATATTTTTAAAGCCATTCCGTATTCCTGAAAGCTAGTAAATTGTTCCATGAATTTAGCATTGAAAAATATGCTGTACAATAATTACTGAAATAGCAAAGTAACAATTACTTTTAGTGAATAAAAAAAGCTTTAAATAATTGGGTTATTTCGTAAATATTTCATTTTAACAGTGTAAACCAAAAATATAATTATTCTACATTTTAAATATTAAGGTTAAGATATTGAAATTGGAGTTTAAATAATTAATTATTAGAGTTTAAGTATTAAGGTTACGGTATATTTAAAATCATGTGTGTACATAATTTTTCTTGCAAGTCTTTAAATGGAAATGTTTAAGTTTAGAAAGAAAATAATACTAATGCAAATAAATATATTTTCTCTATTGCAGATGTTTAACAATGCAAACCACAAAGAAGTTACAAAATGCTTAACTCTGAGCATTTCATAAATTTTATTCAGTTCTAAATTCTGATATTTAGCTGAACAGGGAAAACTATTTGTGTGAAGGAAAATTTTAAATCATGAGATGGCTCAACTTTGCAGGTTAACAAAACAACATTATGTGAGGAATTTTTTTAAGGCAATAATAATAATTATACGAGAAAATCAAAATAGTAGTAGCTTTAAAGGATAGATTACAAAAAATGCATGACTTATTCTTGTACATATGCCTACTATCTCTTTAAAAATACTCTTTTATTCGTTTATTTATTTTTTGAAACTCTTTTTTAAAAGAAACTATTTTGTCAACTATTTGACAAAGGTGAAAACAATCAGCAAAAAAAGTAAGATGTTCAGTACAACACTTTAAACTAGCAAACTTGGCTTTTAAAATTATGATTTGACATTAAAAAGAAAATGCATATTTATCTACCTGAAACATTAACAAGCTCCCTGCTAATGCTGAGGCAGCTGTTTTTCCCACCTTTGAGAATACAACACCAGCACACCTAAAAAATTTTAGAATGATTATTTACGTTATAGGATAGAAACAGGGACATATCGAGAAAAAAATTTCGGAGTTGGTCCAAACTGTAAAAAAGGTAGAATTTTTCAAAAAAGGCTTCATTTATCATTTTAGTAATAAAAATCAAAATTTCGAGAGGGGGTACAGATGCCCTGAATCCCCCCTTAAATAGTAATTTAAGAGAGAGAAAAGACAAACATCTTCTATAAGTGTTGAGACAAAAAATATGGTCCAAAATGCCTTAATAAGAGGGTTCTAACTGCTTATTTGACTCAAAATTAATTGAAATAGTGACCATCCAGGGATGGAAAATCTGCGCCAATTGCGCCAAACTGCGCCAATTTCCACATTAAGCGCCATCCTGCTACAAAATTGCAAAAATTTCGAATTTTGCGCCAAACTGCGCCAAAACTACGAGTTTTACATTTTTGTCACCTCCCTCAAAATAAAAACTCTTAAAAGCAGTATAATGGAAAGTTGGAGAGTGTCAGAATTGGGAAGAAATTGCGAAAAGTCGGCAACGATGCGCACGAAAGCAACCCCGTCATCGTTAGTTACGGCAAACCCACCAGCTACACCCGATTCCGTTGGGAGAGCTAAGCCCATGGACTTAGATTGGAACTTAACTCTATCTGTAGCTGCATGGCTGAGCCCCTCCCACTATCCATGCCAAAATGTGATCACATGACTTCCGAGATTGGAATTCGCTTTCATGTCGTCGAGCTGTGAGAAGAGCCCATCAGTGTTTGGTTTTTATAGAAGCACAAGTGAAAGCCCGTGCCGTATGCGAAATGCCCCCGAAAGGTGCGTATGTGTTTCTTTCTTCTTGTTAAAATGCTTAAATAATATTTTCAGATACTAATTTAACATCTATTAATTTTATAATTTAATATGATCGCATTTCGCTCTTTCCTTAGAGGGAAACAACGGAATGCGTCTGGTAGGAGCCGAAAGCCACGTGTTTAACGTGATTTCGCAACTTCTGAAAGATTGCATGTTTTTTAAAACTCATACATATCAATGATCTGGGAAAGAACTGATAACGCAATCTTGCATTCTTCACTCTGCAGCAGTGCTCTTTTGACTGCAATTAATTTTAATTTGATACAAACTATCCTTTGAAGCTAATTTAATCAATGTATTATATATTATATTAACCCCCCCCCCCTCTTCCAATTTCGATTTTTAGCATATATTAGTAATGCAATTAATTTTGCCTGTAAAATGTGAAAAAAAAAAAAAAATCTGCTTGGGCGTAAATTTCTTTCCGCTTAGCGTTGCCAGGCGTCCGGATAAAGCCGGACATAGTTAGGCTTTTTGATTGCGTGTCCGGCCAAACTGAACGGTGTCCGGCTTTTGTTAGGCTTTTTACTGGTGACTTTGGCTGATGAGTAATAAAGTACTTACTTGAACTGATTTGGCATTCGATGTTATTTATATGCCATTAGAATTTAACAAGATTCATGGTAATAATAAAAAAAGCTTGATTTTACATACAATTTTTTTGTCGTACCTATTAATACTGAGACAAAATCCTCAATATTGTAGGCTGACCGACCTTTTTACCCAAATGTCCGGCCAAACTGGCTGGTCTGTCCGGCTATTTGGTTTGGCGACCTGGCAACCCTGTTTCCGCTGCTATTTTGCACGTTGTTAACAGGAGAGTGAAATCTATTTTTAGCTCACGTTTTTTCTCCCCAACGTGGGAGATGGAAGTCCCAAGCCAAGTGTTTGATATTGTTATGATTATGGTGAATTAAATGAAAATTCGTCCTCCCCAATGCACTGGTCTCTACTGCCCTAAAGACTACCGGCCTATCCGACGTTAGCCCGACCCAGTGGCGCATTAATGCAAGTTTGTCGGGGGGGGGGGGGTAGTTAAAAGATTGACATATACATCAATTTTATGGAAGTAAGATAGGATCTTTGACATTAATTTCTTTTTTCTCGGGGAGCGGGGCGGTCGCCCCCTCCGCCCCGCCCTTGGCCCGACCGGCCGATGTCTCGGTCCACTCCTGCCAATTCACCACTTCGCGGGAGTAGGAAGACGCGGCCGAAAGCCGCTATACGGGCGAATGGTTACGTGTTAGGAGCGTACATCTGGCAGTAACAATGGGAAAGAAAAGCGCTCCGATAAAATGCAACTCCGAATTTGTAGCGGCCATTTTGTCCCACAAACTTGTAGGTGTGTGATTATTACTACAAGTAAGATGCAATATAAATCATATAAAGTAAAATGTGGCTACATTTTGTTTTCATTTAAAGAACAGTTTTTTTGGCCGATTTCCAAAATAAATAAATAAAAATAAAAAAGGTTAATTAATTATTAAAAAATAGTATGATTTATCCTTTTGATTTACAATGTTGAACTCAAAATGAAATATTTATAAAATAGTTTAAAATTATTTAAAAAATTTTTTAATTATAAATTAAAAGAAAAATATTAATTAAAAGAATTAATTATTTATTAAAAATATTTAAATTTATTTATTAAAAGTATTAATTAGTTTGGCAGTTTGATAATTATTCCTTATATTATTTTATTATATTATATTATTATTATATATTCCTTATATTATTATTCCTTTTTATTATTATTATAGCCTTAAAAAAATACTGAAATGGCTTCAAAAAGCCTTTATATTTTGTCCACTGACTAAAACGGGAACCGAGTGGGTGCCCAAAAATGGATGACTTCTTCTCGGAGTTGTTTTTCATTTCCAAACTAAACTATCTTTTTCAAAATCACAAAAATGTACGCTCCCAACACGACACCCAGGCAAATGCGGTCAGTGACAAACCAGGGAAAGAGAAAAGTTGGGATACTTTGTAAAATACTTATTAATACTTAGTGCAGGATACTTTTTAAAATGTGAATAACTAGATCAGACCTGTAATTCTCATAGCCGTAATTTATGCCTATAGCAGAAATTAAGTTTGTAATTTCTATTCTATAAAATTACATTAACTTTAAACAAATATTACATACATGTTGTTAATTACATTCATTTATTTACTTTCAGCACGCTCCAGTCGTTTTAATCCTGATGTGTTGAAAGAAAAGGATTGTAATGGAGATCATATTTCTGTGTGGTGCCAAGCAGGCAAGAAACCTCAAGAGGCTGTATGCTTAGTGTGTAACACTGTCATCAACTGTGCTCAGCATGGCATTTCAGCAGTAAAACGCCATGCTTCTTCAAAAAAGCACAAAGAAATATGTGAGAAGCTGAGGGACTGTGAAGGCATATTAAAGCCTAAGCAATCCAGATTATTTGAAAATACTGGAACAGCATCAGCTATAATGTCTCATTGGGATAAGGTTTTGGCAGCTGAAACCTATTTTGCCTTCTCGGTTGCCATGTGTGATATTGCATATAATTATGGCGATACAATGACCAAAATTTTCCCCAAGATGTTCTCTGACTCAAAGATAGCTGGAGATTTTAATATGAATCGAAAAAAAATTTCATATACAATTTCTGATGGAGTTGGACCTCATTTAAAAAGAGAACTTATAAATGACATTATTAATAGCAAAGCATTCTACACTGTTCAAGTGGATGAGACACCAATTCCGGAAAAACGCATAAATCAGTTTGATGTATTAATTCGTTATTTTAGTAATCAAGATAAGGAAATTGTTGTCCACCATTTAGAGTCCTTTTTCTTGGGACATGCCAAATCTTGTGATATGTATGATGCTATTGAGTCAGCCTTAGCTGACTTACCCAAAAGCCACTTGCTGTCATTCTTTAGTGATGGCCCTAACGTAATGAAAAGTTTAAAAGCAAAACTTTGTAACTTAAATCAGAACATTGTTAATATTGGAGAGTGCTCATTGCATAAGGTTCATAATGCATTTGGCCTTGGTATAGAAGCCTTTGATGCTGAATTTGAACTTTTATTGATAGATTTGTACTATTTTTTCAAACGATCACCAGTGCAGTCTAGTGATTTTAAAGAAGAACAAGCATCTCTAGGGCTCCCTGAGCACGTTTTTATTCGCCACGTTAGTAGCAGATGGCTAACACTTCATTCGGCTGTTTTGAGATTTTTAGAGCAATACCCTGCATTGAAAGTGTACTTTCAAAAAGACTTAACATCAAGGAAGGAAAGTGCAAGATTAAAAAGAATAAAAAAAACTTTATTGGATAAAACTATTTTGCCCAAGGCCCTCTTTATAAAAAATGTTGGAGAGCTCTTCAGTGGATTTTTGTTATTATTTCAAAGAGAAGAGCCCCTTGTGCACATATTGTATGATGAATTTGTTACACTTACAAAAAAATTATTGGGACGTTTCATTAAACCAGAAGCTTTCATAAACAAGACTGGTTTTGAACTGCAATCTCTTGATGTCTCAGATGGAAGTTTATGGTTAAAGACACCTGAAATAGGTCTGGATACTCAAAAGGAATTAGTTGACAGCTGCAAACAACAAAGCCATGCAACATTTCATAAAGCTGCAAGATCCTTTTATATAGCTTGTGCTCAAAGTCTTTTAAAATCTCTTCCCCTGAATAATAAATTCTTAGAAAATTTAAAATTGTTGCACCCTTTATATAGATTGGCAGAAAGATCATCCCAGGTTTTAAGGATGCTTGCTGCAGAACTTCCTCAAGTAATAGAAAGCTCTGATGTCTCATCACTTGTTGATGAATGGCTTTTGCTACAAACTATGGAATTGGACTTTAATTTTGAAAAAACGAGTGATAATAGCAGTGTGTTAACTGATTCTGAGAATGATTCAGTAGAAGTAGGAAATCAGACTGTCACATCGTATATGAGGATAGACCATTATTGGCAGAAAATATTTGAAATTAAAGATCAAGTAGGCAAATTGAGATTTAAAAGATTACCAACGCTTGTGAAAGCATTATTATCACTAGCACATGGCAATGCAGAGTGTGAGCGTGGCTTCAGCTATAATAAAAATATATTAGAAGGGCGTTCTTTGTTAAAAATTGAAAGCATCAATGGTATACGTCACATGAAAAGTCATATAAAAAGACTTGGTGGTAATGTTGAAAATTTGAAAATAAACACTGATCTGCTAAAATCAGTCAAGAATGCTGGCTCACAATATAGAGAACGTTTAAAAACTCTCAAAGTAATAGGTCAGAAAAGAAAATTGGATCAAGAACAGCAAGATGATTCAGCTACAAATCTGAAAAAAGAAGCAGATGAACTTGACAAACGCATTTCAGCATCACAAAATATGCTGGATCGAGCCAACCAAATGATTTCAGATGGTTTACAAAAAAAAGACATATCTATAATAGAAAGTGGTCAAGTTCTTTTAAAAGAATCTAAAGATAACATGTCGAAATACTTAAAAGAATTAGAGAAAAATAGACATCTACAATTATCAATTGTCTCAACTACAAAGAAAAAATGCACTTAGATTTGATTAATTTAAACCAAGTCTTTTTTTTTTTTCTTCTTCTTCTCATATCTAGTAATAAATGGTTTCTAACTTAGAAAATTGTTTTTTGTTTTTCTTTCTTAAGTTTACTACAATTCCCTCCCTTTTTACTGTTTATTACACTTCTATTAATCACACACAAGCTTTAAACAGCCTTTTAATTGAAATTAACTGCTACAAATCTACATTTTCTTGCTATAATTATGCATTTGGACTGCTCCAAAAGTGAGATTTTTGTGCTCGAAGCTGCTCCAAAAGTGAGATTTTTCTGCTCCAAAAGTGAGATTTTTCTGCTCCAAGACTGCTCCAAAACTGAGATTTTCCTGCTCCAAGACTGCTCCAAAACTGATTTTTTGATTTTCCATACCTGGACCATCTTAAAGAAATTAGTGACTTTTTAGCAACAAGCTAAAGAAAAAAGTGACAAAATAGTAACTACATGTATGCATTTAAACAGTACATTTTCAATTTGTTTTAGGAATAGAGTGAATTTGACATAATCTGCCAAACAAAAAGGGTTGAAAGAACAGCCCATGTGGAGTCAGGCACGTATCCGGGAAAACAATTTGGGGGGGGGGGGTTCAAAAATTTTGGGGAGGGGGTCCAAACGGTAAAAGAGGCTGAATTTTTCACAAAAAGGCTATATCATTATCATTTTAGTAACAAAAATGAAAATTTCGGGGAGGGGGGGGGTCCGGACCCCCCCTAAATACATCCTTGTGTGGAGTATAGAAACCTGGTCCTACCTCTAACCATTTCCGAGTTATGGTGGATAGAAGGAAATTCTGTTTTTTGTTATACAGTCTGAAAAAAAAAAACAAATTTGCGAGTTTTCTGAAAGACGTACGTGCAAAATAAGCACATATTAAGAAAGAGCAGAAAAAATCCTATAGGGTGGCACCATTTACATCAGGATATCTCTACTTTAAGAGGAGTTATAAGCGCTGAAACATTGGTGAAGTTAAAACTCTAATTGTAGCTAAAAACTGTAACCGGTAATTCGCAAACACCCTTCTAGCTACAAGCTGTCAAATGTCCCAAAAACTGGTCCATTCCCCAAGCTTTAGAATGAGCCCACAATAAAGCATATCGGTGTTCTAGATCAGAAGAAATGTAATTTTTTCTTTGCAATACATCACCGAAATGGGCTTTCGTTTTATAAGGCATTCAACAAAATTCACCAAATGAATACTAGATGCTGGGTAAATTAAAGATATACAAATCTGTCACTAACTACATAATGCAAAGTATTATTTGTTTTCATCATACTAGTAAATGTGAGATACGCATTGCTAATTTCTTTGCATATTCCTTTGTGAATGACATGGGAAACGTCATACTTTTTTTGTTTCCATTGTTGTATTTCTAAACTTAATAAAATGCTACGTTTCTTCTTTGGCTTTATAGCTTTCGTCTTTGCATCTGACAAAACAGCAGGCTCAAGCCAGACATCATATTTAAAAACAGGAAAGACCATGGCATCTCGTGAGTCTCCTTATTCGATGAATGCTGATTTCAGTGATGTATTGCAAACAAAAAAATTACATTTCTCCTGATCTAGAACACCAATATGTTTTATTGTGGGCTCATTCTAAAGCTTGTGGAGTGGACCAGTTTTGAGGACATTTGACTACCTGTAGCTAGAAGGGTGTTTGAAGAATCGACGGTTACAGGTTTTGGCTACAATTCAATTTTTAACTTCGCCAATGTTTCAGTGCTTGTAGCTCCTCATAAAATAAAGATATTCTGATGTAAATGGTGCCACCCTATAGGATTTTTTCTGCTCTTTCTAAATATGTGCTAATTTTGCACGTAGGTTTTTCAGAAACCTCACAAATTTGATTTTTTTCAGATGGTATAACAAAAAACATAATTTCCTTCTGTCCATCATAACTCAAAAACGATTAGACATAGGACAGGGTTTCTATGGTGTTTTATGCTCCACATGGGCTGTTCTTTCACCCCTTTTTGTTTAGCAGAGTATGTCAAATTCACCTTGCATATATTACTACACTCAAGTTTCAATGCAATAATTCACTATACAATACAAAAAGGAAAATGAACAATGATTTTTAAAATGCTTTAAAGAATAAAACTTCAGTCAATTTGTACAGAAAAAAAGAGATAAAATAGGAAAAAGGAGTTCTAGTTTTTTGATATGTTATGAGAACCAGTACCAATAGCAGTGGCAGCTCGTGACCTGCTTCAGTGGTGGGGCCTGAAAAAATAGTGCCAGTTCAAATTGGGAAAATACATATACATATAGTGCTGTGGCGGCTCGTTACCCATTTCAGTGGAGGGGGGCTTTTTTTAAATCTCGAAAACGTAAAACAAATGAATCGCTTTTGTAAACAGAGTGAATACATAAAAACTTTCGAATAACAAGTTATGAAAGGCGCATTGATTTCTCCTTTAAGTTTTCATTTAAAGACAGCAGATTTATTTTGCACCAAAAAAACCTTTCCTCCATTTTTCTTTCTCAAATAGGTACAGTATCAAAATTTAATACAATATCAAAAAAGTATGATTTTCTTGAATACAATATTAAATTTAACAACTGCATGTGTACATGTTGAAAAACGAATTGGTCCATAATGTTTCACCTCCAAATAGCAAACAATAAAAACGAAAAAACAGAATTTTTTGCTTCACTTACTGAAAGCCATGGTGCTTTACTGTACCATTCTAGTTGAAATGATTGTGTCTGTTTGCCATCTTTTTTTTTTTTTGTCTAAGAACAAAATTTTTGGTTGATACGGTCCCAAGCGTTTTATTTCAAGCTTTTGTGCTATGTTTAATCTGCTGAAAGGTACTAGTAATAAACTGTCTACAGAATTCATAGTCGTTAAATATATTTATAATTTGACAAAATATTTTTATTTCCGACCATTTCTCACTCAATTAATACGTTCACTATATTTGAATCCTAAAAAATAGTAAAATCAAGTCTGTTTTACATGAGATAAATAAAAATTCCTAAATCTTAAGGATGATCAGCAATAAGAACAAAAATCACAATCAGAACCTTTTTTCAACCAAAAGAACAAAACTCGCCAAATACAGCTGTTTCCATGGAAACACTTATTTCTCCTATCAGGCCAATGCTAAGGGGCCCTAAATTGATGCTAAATAACTGTGCTTTTGCATTCTGGGCACGAATCCTGCAGCGAGGCATTTTTTAAGTTGTTGAAAGGTCATCTGAATTGCAATCAAACCGAAAGTTTTAACAACTGTTGAAGAACTGCTCCTTATATACGTCTGCTGGATGCGCAGTTCCGATGCACTAGAGATCAAACTATTCATTCATTAGACACCAAATTTGAATCATTTGCATATCTGTTCAAAACATTCATGCATACGAAATTTCAAAGCAATCGGATGATTGTTTCTTGGTGCGTCGATTTTTTTGTTATAGAGTGTATATTAGGGTTTCATTTCTCGGGCCCCAGAGTGCTTCAATGGGAAATACATTGGAGATGCAGTGGCGCGGCCGTAGGATTTGAATGATGGCTCGCTTTACATAATTGGATTAAGGGACAAAGCTGGTGTAAAAAATGCTCCTTTAAATATTCCTTTTATCCATCTTAAATGAAAATAGAATAAAATATATGCAGACACCTTTATTAAAGTAAACTGATTTTAAAAGAATACAAATTCTGCACTATAATTTAAAAAGCTTTTGAAATATCAGGTGGGGCCAGGCCCCTCTGGCCCCTAATGACGAGCCGCTGCCGACCAATAGTATAAATCCACATTTACAGCTTCAAGAGACAGAAAGAAAAAGATACATGACTGCATTTGTAGTAAATTTATTTACCTTAATTTAAGCATAAATGAAGCTTGTAGATTTAATAGATCGCTTACTATTAAAAATGATTAAAAAGGCACAGTCCTAAAAATTATGGTTAAAATGTTTAAATAAGGTATACCATATTAAAACTGTTAAAAATATTTTTCCACCACACCGTGGCGGTCTTATGTTGAAACCATTTGCATATTTTCTTCCTTTCCTCAAAGTGAAAAGCACATTCCAAACATAATAGAATGCTAGTCATTTATGGCACCATCTGTTGTTAAGATCTCAAATGATTTGTGAAAGTTATATTCTTATAATTAGCAAATTTTCAGACATTTTAAAAGTGAACTTCTATTTTGAATTTTTGAGCCAAACTGGATAGGGCAGTGCTTAATTTGTTAAATTAATGTCATTAATGTGTTCAGTAGGGATCGACCGATACCACATTTTCACCAATAACCGATACAGATACTTTACCTATAAATTCATTTTTAGAAATAGCCGATTCCGATACTTTACAGTTATGATATCGGCCAATAGCAATACTTAACCGATACTGATACTTTACATGATTTAATGCCATTTAAATCTACATCTGTGGGCAGTTTGCAAACATTGTATGTGCATTAAATTTTTCAATGAGAGTGCAGTTCTTGTTAAAATGAATAACACCATGATGAACGCATAGATAAAAATTTGAAGAGAGCAGCAAAGAAGTAGAAAGGATTAAAAAGAAGCTTTTTTAGTAGAAAGCATTAAAAGGAAAAAGCAGTGAATACATTGAAGTGAGTGTACAGTATAGTCCTACTTTTCTATTAAATATTCTTACAGGGCCGTGCAGTAGATTTTCTCAGCATGATGCAAGTCTTCAAAATGCCGCCTCTTCAGTATAAAGTGAGTAAGCGGTTCAAATCCCCCCCCCCCTGAAAAAAAATTAAGATGAAATCCATTAATTTTTTCTTTTTTAATGAAAGGATTACATTTAATCTCATCCCCCGTTAAAGGAAATCTGAATACGCCATAGCATCCCTTAAATGTTTCTTCCTTATTGCTGATTCCTTGCCTATCCTTGCTGATTATGATTTAAAAGCAAAACTACACAAAATGTACAAATGCTATATTTATTTTACTAACATTAACAACAAACTATTACAATTTTACTCTTCCAACTTTAGCAAATTCATGGATTAGGGATGTGTAGTCTAGAGTAGCAGCCAATGTTGACTCAAAAGAAATTATTGACAGGTTTCTTAATTTTTTTTGGCTTACTGAACTTCTTAGATATTTTTTGATTAATTTTAATTTAGAAAAACTTCTTTCCCTACTAGCTACTGGCACTGGGAGTGTTATCAAAGTTCTCAGGGCTATGACAGTATTTGGATACAAAGAAATTAAATTATTTTTACACAAATATTTTAAAACATCTAAAGGTTTCATTAAACATGGCAGCATTCTAGATACATCACGTAATTCTTCTCGTAGAGCACTTGCATTAATGTCAGATTCATTTTTGATCGAAAGTATTGACTGGAGATTGATACAGTTCTTTTCTAGTGTTTTGTCATCATGAGTTTTAAAATATCATATAAAAACTGAAAATTTTTGCTATGGGTTTCCAGAAGCGTGAATCGTTCATTTAGAGAATTATATGCAATGTCCAGAATATAGTTTAAAAAGTTTACTTTGAATTTATTCTCCTCTGTTAAAGGTTCGTCAACAGCTTTTTCATCAAATTGACATTTTTTTCTTCTAGCTCTAACTTCAGTTTCTGTTGGGAATTCTATACTGATTTCAAGATTTTCTGCAATTTCATTTGCAGCAATTTTCACCTGATCATATCCCGTTTTCCAGTAATTTTTTGTCTTTTCTACAGTTTCGGATAACATCCTTACATAATCTGATAAACTGACCGTTACAGATTGCAATAGCTTTGAAACTGAGTTTATTTCAACTGAAATGTCACGCCAAAGAATTATACCACATATAAACTTGTAATTTTTTGCTAACCCTATAGCTGTAACTTTCGTTACTGTATTCCTGTTAACATCTTCTATTATTTCAATTAATGCATCATAGATTTCGCAAAGTTGAAATCGTAATGGTTTTAACGTCTTGTGGCACTTAATGGCTTTAAAGTTATTTTGGAAACATTGTTTTTAAGCACTTCCCAACGTTTCATAGAGAAAAAAGTGTAAAGTTCTTGTACTACAGAGAAAAAAGTTGTTTCTGTAGAAGACGCTGCATCATTCACAAGAAGGTTTAAAGAATGGCATGCACAGGGCACATAAAATGCCCTAGGATATTTTTCAGTTATTTTGTTTTGAACACCCTTTCTTACTCCTTTCATATTAGAACCATTATCGCATCCTTGTCTTAAGCCACTTTAACTCAAAACCTAATTTCTCCAAATGTGTCAGAATAAGCTCTGTCAAACCCTCTCCGATGGAATCACTAACTTCTAAAAAACCAATGAAAAATTCTTCAATTTCATATTTATTTGTTTGGCGTCAAAAGCAGCGACTATTATTGTTAATGATAGTTGTTCAATATGGCTTACGTCTGGAATACAATCGTGGTTATCGAAAAATATTTAGCTGTTTTCGTAATTTCGACAATCTTGTTTAAAACTGAAGATCCCATTAAATTTATCAACTCATCTTAAATGTTATTACTTAAATAGGTCACAGACCATTTATTAGATTCGCATTGAACTCTTCTAATATGTTCTTCCACAACTAGATGAAACTCCAAAAGCAATTCTACCAACTCTAAGAAGCTTCCGTTATTAGACAAACAAATGTTCAGTTGTTCCACGAAAAGCTAAGCATTGTGAGGCCAGTAGTCTATTGATACAATTCTTTTAAAACACCTCTCCAATGCTGAATTTCAAGGTCCATAATTATTTGGTACTCAGCGTCGATAGTTTTTTCTGCTTTAATTGAATGTCTAGCTCCTGCAATACTCTAAATGCATTTCCATGGTTTACAGACTTTTCGTGCATTGTGAGGGCTCGTGTAAGATTTCCCCAGTCAGAGTAGCCTTTTTTAGGCCAGTCACTACTAGCAGACGAATTATCAAATATTAAACAACAAAAGCAAAAAACGGAATAGATTAACCAACTTCTTTCAAAACTTTTAAATAATGCGAGGGAGAAAATTTACGCCTTCCTTTGTTAACAGGAAATTCGAATTTTTTAATTTGATATGCACCCCGTTTAACCACTATTTGACGAGTTTCAGATGACATGCAAAAAGCATTCCATAATGCAGTCAGAGGGTCAGAAGGTATTTCATGTAATATCTTCAGGCTGCCAGTGCTACCGAACTCTTGATTAACTTCTGAAAATGTTACATTTTGATTCTCTTCAGCAACTTCTTCTATTTCAACTGGTATTGCAATAGTTAGTTATGTCATATAACTAATTGTTTCACCCAACATGTGTATATTATATGATATAGACTAAAGACTAAATAAAAGAATTTGTTCCATAATAAAGCGCTTTACTTCTGCTGTAAATTAGATTTTAGTACATAAGAATGAAGTACAGGAACTTCCTATACAATATTTGCCTTTCTGCATTTCTTTTCTGCAAAAGTTTTAATAATTTCACTAAAATCAATCCCCTCTAATATTTTGCTCTCAGTACTCATTACTTAAATAATTCAACTTTTTATCGGTCATAGTACTCCTTCTGTCATCTTTTATTAATTTTAACCTTGAGAAACTTCGTTCCCCACTTATATTAGTCACCATCATAGTTCTTTTTAAAAAATCTGCATGGGGATTTCAACATTGGGGAAGGCGGAAAGAAGTCGTGTACTAGTATGCAAATCATAATACAAAAGTGAAATGCTGAAAGTTGTCCTCTTCCAATCATAACTACTGGCCTCCTCTTCAGAATCATGAACAATGTATCCTATTCCTTTCTGCTGATTTTCGGATAGTTTATATCAGTACATTTCTCGCAGAGTTGTTACTTCTTCCATTATGTAATATTTGAGATATATTTGATAGCAATGCAAGGTCTTCCTTGTTGATGCCGTTTTTACAATAAGAAGCCAAATTTTCGCAATGCTGTGTTATCTCTTCCTCTTCCAAGTCGTGAATTCTCTCGAAAAACCCAAATTTTTTTAAAGTTATTTCATAAGCTTGAAGACATTTTCTTAAGTTTGAAGTCAGACGTCAGACAAGATTTTAAGTTTTTTTGTTATTTTTTTTTTCCAAATAATAATTTTGGGAAGAGGTTTTTTCGAGCTGAGGCCCCTTTTGGGTTGATGCCCCTGCTGACAGCCGGGTTCGCATATGCGCTAAGACGGCATTGTATGTATGTGTAAATTTGTTATGCTTAAATGAGTATGAAAAGGGTCACATAAGGCAGACCTATTTTAGGCAGCTCCTTGAGTGGGTACCCATACCTAAGGGCGAAAATGAGCCCCCCCCCTCCTCTCAGAAAAATGTATATACTACCACAATTATTTATGTATTGTTGCAACGTGGAAGAGATTTAATGTGGTTTTCGGGGCAAGACCACAGATTCCCCTCCCCCCTTACAAATGACTTGGCAGATCTCTATAAACATTCTTATGGGCGCTCATAGCCCTTTGAATTGCACCTCCTTTGCTCGGAGCAGATACACTAGATACCTTTTACAACTATTTCTAGAGTTAAATATTCGAAATGCTGCTCGCGAGTGTTGTAGCAGAATTATAAAATTATAGGAGGAAAAAACTCTGATTTAAAATATTTGCATTAACATACTAGTGTAGGACATACTAGTCCCTGCCCTTAGCTTCTGTTGAGCTATTTTGAAAAACATAGTAAAACTCGTTAAACTTCTTTTGAACTAGCTATTTTTGCACCCCTCTCCTGCCTATTTTCCTGACAGGGGCCAGCCTCGCCAACCCCTAGCTAGGGCCCTGCGCTCCATTTTTTTCTAAGTTCAGGCTTTCTGCCGCCTGCGCCTGCTTCCCATCTCCATCTTTCAGACTGTTGTCTTATTCTTTCTCAGTTTCAACGTTTTGCCATCCTCTATTTTTCTTTAACTTATCGCCCGGAGTAGACTACACCTTCCTACGTCACTACTTACGTACATTACTTTTTACGTACACTACCCACCTTCGTACGTCATTGTCCAGCGTGATTTTAAAAAGAAAATTATAAGATTTCTAATAGGTGACTGTAAATATTGCCGCCAGTTAATGACAGCAGCCTGGCAGCCCGCAATGTTACTGGTGGCACAAGAGTTACTGGTGGCACTGGAGGGGGGGGGCACAAATATACATGTACATATGCTGAGTGGCGTATCCAAGAGGGGGCTTTGACCTCCCTCTTGGATGACATTTTTGTCACCAAGTATGATATGGAAATTTGCAACTATTTGCACCACTTGAAAATATTTTACTTTAGAAAGTGATTTGTTCACAGTAAATTATTTTCTAAACTAAAATATACAGGATCCAGATAAGTGTAGAGGAGATGGGGACAATATAATGTTTTGTATTGTGAAGTATTTCCAGGAATCGGATCGACATACATAATCAGACAACCAGGCCCCGGATATTTAAAAAAAACCCTGTACAATCTTTCCTGGTAGATTATTGTTTAAACTGACCCTAATTAACGTATCTCAAAATCCTTTTACATTACAAAAATATTTCTCGAAGGCATCGGCATGCAGAAAATTTCGGTGGGTGGAGGGGATCTGTAGTGCTAAAATTAAATTAACTGATCTCTAGAATCAACACAAATAAACTGATAATGCATTTACTGACATTTTGGAGGGGGGGGGGGGTCAAACCCACATGATCCTCCCCCCTGGTTACGGCCTTGCATGTTTCTATAAAATTTCGAAAGCTACTTTTAAGAGTTCTTCAGGTTAACGCTTTAAATGTTTCATATGAATGAAATTCCTTGAAAAAAGTTCAGCGAAGAAAGTTCTACGCATTTTTTTCCCGCAGAAAAAATATCAGAAACAAATGTTTTTTGTGCAAGAATATTGCTGTAAATTCACTGAAAATTTGTTTTATAAGTTAAGCATAACTAAATTTGCACGCTTTTATACAAATTGCAGTTATTTTTATGAAATTAAGAGATATATGTAAATTCAATTACGCTTTAACTTCGATATCTCTAACATCGAAATTCATGATATCTCGAATAAATGTGTTTTCCCTTACAAATTGAATCCCGCCCCACCAGTGGCATAGCGCTAGCGCTTTGAACTGGAGACGGAAGGTGCCTGGTTCGAAACTAGGTCGCGTCCGCCGACCTAACCGTTCCGAGTTTTCCGTGGTTCCTTCCGAAGCTTTGCATAAATACGGGTTAGGACCCCTTACAAAGTCCCCCACGGAAGGCAATCCTACCCCCGGCCTAGATAATTGGCCGTAATCTACATTTCCATTTACAAAATCCCTTTAATTTCAACTCGTTATCTCAAAAAACTCTAGTACTTCTGGCCAACGTGTTTTGCTGTAAAAATATTAATCGAATTGCTAATTTATGTAATATTAATATTTTGAATCACAATAAAGTAGTGAGAAAAATACAATTGAAATGCTTATAGGTAGAACCACTTTACAACAAAAATTTTCTTTTGAGAAAAGCGATTTTGAAGGTGCGCAGTAAAGTGGTATACCGAAACTTTATCGCTTGTTTCTAGGGCTTTAAAATAATTCTACTTCAATAATAATTCATGTGGTGATAGTACTTATTGAAAGCTACAAGATGGCACCATATCTCAATTTCGAAAAGAATTGTTGTGATGTGTACCCCTGGAAGCTTCAGTTAATAACAATAATAATTAATTATAAAAATCTCCGAAAGAGAACGTAAATGTATGCGCTATTAAAATTTTTTTAAAAAGTCAAGCACTCATAAAGAAAATTAACCACTTTCTTTTAAAATCTAAGATAAAATAAAATAAAAAATATCGTCAGCAAAATATAATCGGACAGCTTATAATCTGCCAAGACACAAGAAAAATAATTATTTTTAGCGAAACTAACCTTGATAAAAATTCACTTTTTATAATACTCCAAGATAGTTTTGAAACGAGTTTTCCATAACGTGATGAATAATTTTATAAAGCAAGCTCACTTACTAATAATTCATAGCGAAAGTGTCACTTAAAATTTCAACATTAACAAAAAAGTGTTTAATTAATAAGACGAATAACAAACATAATATTACTCTGTTTAAAAGTTAGAGTTGAATTCTGATCCATATAACTAGATAACTCAAAAATCAGTTTAGAACACATACTATTAGTTTATTTTAATAGTTTATATTAATGCTGGTGCAATCCATGCATTCAATAGCGATTAAGATTCAAAATAAGAGAAGTTGCGGTGGCTTACGATACGCTACTGTATATAACATACAAATCTTCACGCAAATATAAAACTTTTATTGTATTTATTTTATTTACTTATTTTACAGGATAAAAGTGAAATTTTCAGAAAGATGATATAGACGCTGTTTGCCATAATTTTTATTTACTTTGCAGTAAAATAAGTGAATTAAAATTCACAAAAGTTAGTTATTTTACCACAACGATATAAAAATTAAATTATCAGTCAAGATTAATCAGTTTCCTTTAACTTATATTCCGTTTTCAGATCTATCCACAGCCATCTTCATACTGGACTGGAGAGGGCTTTGGTCTATCAGAGGGGCTGGTTATTATTATTATTTAATTTTTTCTTTTTTTACCCCAAGCAAAATATAATAAATTCTAATTCCCTTGCAGCTGTTAATCTTCTTGGTGTTCATAGCTATGAACTCTTAGCTAAAGAGGCCGGTTAATCCAGTTAGATCTCTCTATATAGTGCGAATTCTCACTCGTTGCATATGTATAAAGTATGTTACCAAATAAACAAACTATGTATTTGACTAATTCTTAAATTACAAAAACATAAAAATAAGAACAAATCTTACTGCGAATTTTTTATAAAATTAAAGAATAAATCGTGCATATTGTGTTCGATTGAATCTATTTATAAATGAAAAGTATATTTAGAATTAAATTCAAATTTGCCATCTAAGAAACAAAAAAGTACTAATTTTTTTTTAATTTTACTCGGAAGAAGTTAAAAGTTAAATTATCTAATTAACCACTTAGTTATAAAAATATCTGTTACTTCTCAACAGTTATAAGAGTTCAAGTAAGGATTACTGTGATAAAATAATTTTTAAAACATAGAATACTTATTTTATAAATTGCATTACACACGAAGTTATAAATAAATAAAAAACGACCAGCTTAAAATATTTCTAATTAAATGAAAATTTTTAGTTAAAGCATTTAAATATTCATAGGTTATACATATTTTGAATGCCAGAGATGATGAACTGTAAAATAATTTTATAAATATTTTGTCATGTCAAATTATTACACAATTAAATATACATTTTAAAAAATTTCCGTAGTGAACAAAATCCGAAATTTCTTATCACCCGAGTCGTAAATCTCTTTAAAAAATATCAATTAAGACTTATAAATTTTGTAGCTCTGTGAATAAAAGTAATACAATGAGAAATTTTATTTTACATTTATGACACAAAAGCTTTTGACTCGTGAATTAAAATCCTGTTAATTTACATAAAATTTGTGTTTAATTTAAATTTGCATTAATGCAATTTGAAAGTTTATAAAGATATACCTTTCATCCTCACTCCAATTACAAAATCGTAATCTCTAACAGCACTCTAACTTCCACCGACGATTTCATTAAAAACATCCGCGATTATAAACTTAATGAAGACGATATTATGGTCAGTTTCAATGTTGTAAACCTATACCTGTCAATAGATATTAAAGAAATGAACCAAATTATTAACAAACAAATTCAAAGTAGTTTTAAAGATATAGACATAATTAACACCCTAACTAGTGCAATAAATCTAATTTTAAATAATTCTTATTTTCAATATAATAATCACTTCTACCAACAAATACAAGGGGTCCCCATGGGCTCCCCCATATCCGGAATAATTGCCGACTGGAAAATGAGAATCCTTGAGGAACAGATTAAACAGACACATAATAGTACCATCAAACTTTGGCTTCGCTATGTCGACGATATCTTCGCTATCCTTACCACCCACAATAATGAAGAAAATAATTTGATCAATCAACTTAATGCCATAGACCCGAACATTAAATTTACATACGAAAAAGAAATCAATAATAGCCTCAATTACTTAGATGTGAACATAACAAGAAACAATAATCTCATTGAGACCACCATTTTTCGAAAACCTACTTGTAATACTAATATAGTAAATTTTAAATCTAAAACTCCTTTCAACTATAAAATTGCAGCTATTCGTTCCTATATCGACCGCGCATTCAAGGTTTGTTCTAACGTTGACCTCCTTCAAAAAGAAATTGCTTTCATTAGGAAACAATGTCAAGACGCCAACTACCCTCGGGAAATTTCCGATAAAGTTTTCAAAGCAAGGCAACGTAAATTAAATATTATAGACAACCGTCAAAAAGATAAACCACGTTATACTACCGCTATCCCCTTTAGCCGAGGGATAGCCAATAAACTTTCTAATATCGCCATTAAAAAGAACTTCCGTATTCCAATTAAACCTAATAAAACAATTTTTCAGCGCATTAGATCGGAAAAAGACCCAATCAACCCCATCGAAACCTCAGGGATCTATAAAATTAATTTTTTGTCAAACGATACTAATAAAGAAAATTGCTACATCGGCGTTACACAGAGGAAAATTAAAGAGCGAAAAAACGAACACTTTCAAGACATTAACCTCCAGAAACAAAGTACCGCTCTAGCCCGTTTTGCTTTGGAAGAGCCCATTACCATTGATTTTAAAAATTTTAAAAATAGTATATATGCCTACATTCGTGAGAACTTGGAAATAGTGACGACAGATGGCAGCATCAACGATGCGCTTCATACAATCGACCGATCATGGGATGACGTCCTTCATCGAAAATTCCGGAAGAAGAGAGAAGAGATTGAAGAGGAAGCCGCCATTGGTGTGAGATCCAGAAACGACTGATGATGGTTATGTGTTTATGTGTAACCGAAATATATATCGTCTACGGGAGAATAAGGTATTCCCAAATAAAAAACTTTAACTATTTAATCCACCGTATTAAATAATGTTTTATAAGTTTTTATTACAAAATCGTATTTGATAAATAAACCAAAAAAAGCGAAATTGCAACGAAAGAATATATGTTTAAAATGTATATCTGTCCTGTAATTTAGCGGGAATGACATATAATGGGGTGAACAACATGTTACTTATCAATGGTTTAAAAGCAAGAGCACATTTAAAAGTACTCATAGTGTTTAAAAGACCAATTAGGAGAAAAATTAGATTAATTCATAGAGTACTCAGACAGTTAATATAATTTAAAATACAATAATGTTGTACAACATTTCATAGAATCAGAATGTCAGGCCAAAAAGGTCCGACTTCTACTCCAGCTTCAACTCAAAAAGTTATGACTCTGGGTCCGCAGCCATGATTAAACGTGCACTCCAAACTAGGGATGGACGCGAGACGAAAAATAAGCGTCTCGTGTCTCGCAAAATAGCCTAAAAGCTTGTCTCGTCTCGCAAAAATCCCTATATCGTAATGTTAAAAATGTGTGTCTCGTCTCGTAAAAAAGCTGTAAATCTCTGTCTCGTCTCGCATCCATCCCTACTCCAAACCATTACAAGCATTCATGTCTAAGGACATTTAATGATATATATATATCATTAAAATGCTGTTAATAAACTTTAAAGTAATATTTTAAAATTTCTGAGACAAGACAAGTGACTCAGTTTTTGAAATATGTGCCTTATTTTTAAATTATTTTTATTTTTAAATAACGCAGAATGTGGTCATTCAAAATTTGTTCTCAAAATAGTTTCAATTCTTTTTTATAAGGGGGGGGGGTGAGGGGCAAGGGTGGTTTTAGGGCGAGGGCACAGGGAGCGTGAGCTCCCCGAGAGAAAAATATTTACACTAGATAAAATACGCTTCAAATAAAACTGCCTAGTTCATGCAATTCTGAATTGGTATTCAAGCTTTGCACCCTTCCTGAAAAATATTTCTGGATCCGCCCTTGGGAAGGGGGCATCGTATATTTGTACAAATACGTAACAAAAAGCAAGTGCTTAGAATATATAATTCAATGCCTTAGAGAAATAAACTGACCATATTTTTAATAATAACATATATTAATTAAAGCTTTTAAACACATTTAAAGTATATATATGAATGTAATTTACATATAACTTAATTGAAGCTTGTGGATCTGATGAACTTGAAGGGTTTTCTTCCTCTAATTCAGTAGTTAAACATACATTCGAAGAGCAAGAAATATCTCAAGGATTCTTTCTTTTAATTCCTCCTGGTAATTGAACAGGCGCCAGTCAACTTTATTTATGAAGATCTGAATGCTTAGTTATCGTACGTTTTTTTACATAATCATTATCAAAAATATCACGAAATAAAGCACACCGTACTTTATATTTTGTGCTTTTGGCACCACCGATGTTCTTTTTAGGAAACACAAAGCCAAAAGTGAATTTAAACTTTTATAAACTTCACAATGATATGCTATGCTGCCGTATCAAGAAAAAAAAAAGCCCACTGTTCTAAACTCTGTAACTCACTCGCACAATGCACAATAACAAGTGTTGGAAAAGTGATGTACTATTGGTTTACGAAGAAAAATAAAAATACACGGGATATTTCGACGAACCATTTCTTTCTCATCATTCCGTCATTGAGAACCAATAAAAATACAAAAACCGTATTTCTGGAAAAAAGAACATCCCCTATTTGCTTGTGTAAGCAAAGCCATACTTCCCTTCCCTCGAAATTTTTTATCTACCCGACTGGTCTAATTAACGGTCACTGTCTCCCCCATCCCGACCACCAACACCCATATTGTACATTTCTATGGTGTCTGCGACAAAATGCCGTAGCATGGTGTCAACTGTCATTCTGCTAAACAAACAGCGGGCAACCTACTCCCCTTTAGCACAATCTTCAGTGCAGAAAGTACCCCTTTAAGCAATTAAAAGAGCCTCGAATAGAAAGTGGTCGCACATGTGGTCTCATAAATTTGTCGTTTGAAGAATAGACTGGCACTTTTGTTAACTTAAGATTGATGTCTTGCTGCAAATTTCAAGTATACAATATTCGAAGTCTCCCACGCCGTCGTCAACACGTCACAGTATTGGAAGATTTAGGAGGTGGCTGTTTTTCGACATGAAAAGGATCGCAGAGATAAGAGATGAATGAAAACGGAAAGCAGTTAGCCATTATTCAGAAGTTCTGAGGAATATCCCCCCCCCCCCCCAGTGAGCTATCTCCCAGAAATGTAAACATTTCCGCTTCAATCTCCAATACTCATTTGCCTTTCATGTGTATTAAAAAAGTACAAAATTAATTTTTTTAAATCGCAAAATCAAAATTAAAACTCAGCTAAAAAATAGATTTCTTCTTATGAAAATTCCCCAACGAATTAATCAAATAGCCCCGATGGGGGGTCACAAGTTCCCCGACAGGGGGGCACGTGCCCCCCCAGACCCCCCATTGGAGCCACCCCTGGTGCCGCCTGATGCTATCGCCTCTCTGCATCATAGCACGGCACGGCCCTGTATTCTTATGCCGACCAATGGCCAAATTTATAAAACGCTGAGCATTGGGAAATGTCTGAAGTGTGCAGGTTCAGGATTCTTTCTCCTTGCATGGCTATCGATCTAGAGTTTTGGGTGGTTTTCTGCAGATGTATCTTGTAAATGCGTTAGAACCCCTCTGAAAGTTCTTTTACCAGTGTTTTTAGAGAATTTACCTTGTCTAGGTTGTCAGACTATCTCTAGAAATTGCAGTACGCCATGTTTTTGAAGTATCTGGGTATAATTAAATTATAATTTTACTCTGAGCACAAGACTTTTTTAATATGTAAAATTTATTTTTAACATCAAACAAAACAAAACAAAAAACTCATTATACACAAAATGTATAAGCTAAAACTCCAAATTGTTTCATGAATACGATTGACAACACACATGTTGTGATGAATCAGAGCGAAATCAGCATCAAAAAATCGCTATCGTAAAAGGTTTTTTTTTTTTTTCATGCAAAAATCATGAAGTACACAAATTGAATGCTGATTGCACTATTGCATGTATAATAATATTCTATGCTAGTTCATGAGCGCCGGCAGAATATTTCTCAGGGGGGGGCAAAGACTACTTCAACGTATGGTTACCATGTTGGAAAGAGCAAAAAAGCAAGGGAAAACACTGCATACAAAAATCCAGGGGGGCCATCGCCCCCCTTTCCCTATGCTGCCGGCACCCATGTGCTAGTTGTAAAATTAATCTTAATCAAAAAAATGAAACTATTACAAAAAATGTCTCAAATAAATTACTTTTCTTAAGTTGGGACAGATCAAAGCAAAAATTAAAGCAACATAAAATAACTCATTTTATTAAATTTTATCGTACAATTTATGTGTTTGAGATCAAATTTTCTAAAAATTGGAAATCCTTCCAAATCTTTGATAAATCTTTATTAGTTTTGGAAAAAAATAATTGCCCCCCCCCCCCCCCTAAAAAAGTGATTAAATAAATAAAAGAGTGTTTTTTTCAGTGCAAAGGTTTGCCATAAATATAAAAACTTGCACTGAGAATTTCTCTGTAAAAATTCAAGAATTCAAATTTTTACTTTACACACAGACATCTAAAACCTAGAAAATAATTATTTCAATATTTCTTAATATAGCAAATTTTTTAAACAGACAAAAATTATAAATTACCTTTTCCTAGCCACATATTGATTATAACTACATACAAATTCCTAAATCCATACAAACAATCCTAAAAGTTTGCAACTATGAATTTTTTAATATCTGTCAAAAAACTTGTAAAATATAAAACAAAAACGAGTGCTGCATGCATAGATAATAGGAACGAGTTTAGAAAGAATATATGTATATATATGGTTTCTACAGATTTCACAGCTTTTGCTTCCCTGACTTTTCCCTGACATCTATCACGCTCTTCCCTGACTTTATCTATCATGCTTTCCCAAATTTTGAGTTTCTATTTTTAACATTACATCCTTTAATTAATAACTTTTCATATATTTTGCCCCTTTTTTTTACAAATAATAATAATAATAATAATAAAATTAATAAATACAAGAATCTTATTTGACATCACTGGATTCTAACAAAAACCATGTTTGATAAATAATGTTAGGATAAAATTGAGCATATTTCAACTGCACAAGATATGCTCATAAAGAACACATTTTAAGATTATTTATAAGGTTAAATGAGAAAATGAAAATAAAACAATTTCTATACTTAGGTTCAAACAGCAAATATTTTCTTGATTTTACCGCAAAATTCAATTTTTCTTGCATTTTCCTGACCTGTCTTCAATTTCTGCTAATTTCCCTGACTTTTTTCCCAAATCCCTCACCAAAACTCATTTCCCTGACTTTCCAGGTCTGTAGAAACCCTGATATAGCTTCTGTAAGGAAAAATAAAAACTATGTTCCTATGCATGGAGGTTTTTTTTTTTTCTTCATGCATGGAGGCATGGCAATCCATGCATGTTTTCTAATCATGTTCATGTTAAAAAAAAAGAAAAGTCTTTTTTGACCTTAAATTGTCTTTTAAAGGTAGGCAGTGATCTTAGTAGAAATAAGAACACTAAATAAAAAGAAAATATTAAAAATATAAGACTTAGTTGATCAGTTTGCGATTGCCAGCCCCGAAATCTTCATGAAAAAAGCATATCCATACACAGTGGTGTAACTACACCGTTGTGGCCCGTAGGGTGTTTGTTCATTGCTTGGGACCCCTTTATTATTACAAGTCACAAAACAAAGCAATTACTTTTTCTTACTTATACCTTAAATTTGATACATATTTTTTGTATGTTATTTTTGCATATTTTTTGTATGTTATTGTAAGTTTAACCTGAACATGATAGTTTTCAATGAAATTATTCCTAAAACAATAAATTAATTAAATCATTAGTTTTTTATAGTTCATTACTTGATTAATATTAATTACTGTTTCGCATTTGACAAAGACTGCTTTTATCCAAATTACCATTCTGTTTTTCTCTGTACATTATTCAGTATTTACAATGAGTATTTTGTGTCTACACAATGGGGGTGCCTTGAGCAGAGAACTTTTAAAAAGCACTTACCATCAGACCGTGCAACCACTCAAAAAAGTACTTGAGTTATAGCCATATTTCCTACTTTCGTTTTGTGAATAACTAATTAGTTTTTATAAAAAACACAAATTTTAAAAAAATTATAAAACTTATTGTTGTGTGACATGATTTGTTTTTACAGGGAACAAAATTTTAAATATGAAACTGGCATGGGACTTACACTCGCGAATACTTTTACGAAAGGGTGTAAGTGAGTCTTAAGGGTAGTTTCGGCTTAATTTTTGATACAAAATCACAAAATGGAAAATTTTGAAGGGCTAATTTAAAATAAATTATTTAAATTAGGGGTCAGTCATAAATATCAATATCGATTTTTCCGTAATTTTAAAGGCCGTCATCCCCTGAAATATCAAATGATGTCAGGGACAGTCTCCCCCATCAGTTTTGGCATCGATATCATACCCAAGACAAATCACCTATTCTGAGACAAGGGCGGCTCCAGCGAGTAGGCCATGGACACAAACAAATTTACTTTTATCCTGAATAAAATAATACCAATGCATTTATTTATAAATAAATATTTAATAATCAGTTTTAGATATAGAAAATCAATAAAGGAAAATAGGCTATTATTACTTAAAAAGATTTTATAAATAAATGTTTAATAATCAGTTTTAAATTAAAAAAAAACATTTAATAAAGGAAAATAGGCTATGATTATTTAAAAAAGATTATCTTCAGCAATGTCATAAAATTCAAAGTCAGGACAAATCATAAATCACACGTACCTAAATTTCAGACTATTCTTTTGACATAAAAAAAATAAAAAGAGTGATTCTGAATAAATTTGAATTCAAGGCCAAATCTTTTTGTTTTTCCTCTTTTGAAATCTTGATCATAAATGGAATGAAAATTATACCTATGGTGCATCAATATTTTTTCAATCCCATACTTAGTTCAAAAATAAGCATTGAAATGACTGAAATAAAAGAAGGGGGAAGTTTCCTTCTTTCATTGGGAAACGAGTAATTCTTTAATAAATGCTTAAATATTTTTGCAGGTAAAATTTTAGAATTTACTCAGTCTTGAAGTGCCTTAACACTAAACCTGTACATGAGAATAAAATGAAATACTAATTCTCTTTATTTTAAAATAGTAGGAAAAAATTACATATAAATCAATAAATATATTATGGGAAAAAATACTTTCTTATGAGTTGAATTACCAAAAATGCCTTATTCTAAAATATAATATTAAAAACTGCATTTAAAAAAATATATATATTTAAAATAAAAGCAGTTTTTTCCACATTTAGTCAGGTAAATCAATCTAATCCCATATCCTTTTTGAATCACAGAGTTAGTTTGGTGTGATTTTGCTGGTTTGCATATATATACTAACTTTCAAAGACTTAAAAAATCTCGACAAATATAAACCAAAACATGCATTCATTTAGTTTGTAACTGCATAAGCAATATGAATAAAGAAATACTTAAAGGAAAATATTCATTTACTAAAAGGACGTAAAAAGATTGAAATTCTGGTGTCAGCTATGGAACACTGAGATTGGCGAGAGTTATATATTTTTTAGAGTGTAATTCATGTATTGGTTTAAAAAAGAAAATGCAGAAAATAACCAAAATGAGGAATTACACAGAAGATTTTCATGTCTTCAGAGAAGCTGACAGAGTTTTATATTTCTCATGAATTTCTGAACACATTTACTCATATTAAAAATATAAAAAGCATAGAAAAAAGCATTTTTTTATTCAGCAGAAAATAAAAATGCAGTGATGTAGTCCTGAGAAAAAAAGTGGGGGGACGCTCGTTTTTGACTAATTAAACTTAAATACGGTTAATTAGTTAAATGTAAGTATAGCTAATTATAATTAATCAAATCGTTAATTTTAATTATTTATTAATTGATCATTAGTTTTGGGGGTAATTAATTACATTTTTATTGTTAAAGCAATGTAACTTTTGATATACGGTCCCTCAAGGAAAACAATTTTTCAATCTACCACTGTCAACAAACCAAATGTCAAAATAACTGAATTATTACTTCTTTTTTTAATTTGTACTGGACCCCTTGCTAACTAAGTTCCCCCTCCCCCAAACCATCAAACCACTTGGGGAAGACACTCTTTGACGAAGAGTGCCTTTCACAAGACGGCAATTCTATTTGTAAGCATATGTTTACATTATTTAACATTTACAAAGAAAGTAAGTCTAAGTGGTCCAAAAAGGGTCGTTTTGGTTGCCCTTCGGAAGCAGAATTACCAAACAAAAACCTTATTACAGTAAAAAGAAGTTAGAGCGTCCCCTTGTAAGCAAAAAAGGGGAGGGACGCATAAGCTCAAATAAAAAAGTAAGGGGACGGCGTCCCTCCACGTCCCCCCTCGACTACAGCACTGTAAAAATGTGTAAGATGTAATAGGTTTAAATATAGATTTATTTATTTCATTTCTTGTAACTGATACACTATTCCGAATTTTTTAAAGAAATAAGTATATACTATTTTACTTATTACTAGCTGAAGTACCCGTTCTTCGCACGGGAATGAATGGACTTTTTGACATTAATATTTGTTGTGATTACTATTTATTGTAATAAAGAGATATAGCAAAATGGATATCGCGTTATATTGTGTTCAATAATCATGCATACTGAATTTCAAGGCAATCGTTTTTATGGTGCAGAAGGCGATGCGGCGTAGCGCAATCTAGAGATTCCTTCTGCATTCTTCTTCGCATTCAGATATCGATGCATACGAATTTTCATGACGATCGGCTGAATAGTCCTGAAGTTCATGTGTTGACGCGACATCTAGTGTCAATTTATAGGAAAATGGATCGTGCCAAACTCTTCCCCGTGTTCAAATATCTATGTATACCTATTTTCATAGCGATCATTCGCACAGTCGAGAAGTGACACACTGCAGGGCCATCTAGTGGTTAATTAAAGTAATGATTTCCTACAGCGCCGTCAAGTGGCGAGTTATAGCAAAATGGATAACGCCAAAATATTCTCATTGTTCAAATAGCTATGAGTACTGATTTTCATAGCCACCGTTTGAATGGTCAAAAATTTGGCCTGCTGCAGCGTCATCTAGAGGCGAGTTAAAATAATAATGCATTGCAGTGCCACCTAGTGGTGAGTAACATCAAAAGTAACACAGTTAGAATATATTCTTCGTGCTCAAATGTGTAAGTATAAAAAATTTTATGCCGGTCGGTCGAACGGTATAGAAGTTGATGCGTTGCAGCGCTATTTAGCGGTAAGTTACAGCAAATGGATAGTGAAAAATATTCTCCGTGTTTTAATATCCGCGTGTACCAAATTTCATCGAAATTGGTTGGACGATATTGGCATAGCAAACGGCTAAACGGAATAGAATTCGACGTTCTGCTGCGCCAGCTAGTGGCAAGTTAGAGGAAAACGGATAGCATAAAAACCTTCTCCATGATAAAAGACTTAGGTGAACCAAATTTCATGGTGATCGGTGAAACGGTGCTGAGTTTTTCAACCTCCTACACACATACCAACATTCATTTTTATCTATAACCAGTCTTATTATATATACCAGTCTCAAGTAAAATCCAGTTTCAAATCTAAGCCTCGCCAAAGTGCCAGCATACGCCATTTTGCAAGAGTTTTTTCAGGGAATCATTCGAAGCATTGACTTAGCAGCAATCAAAATGGGAAATGGTTCGACCGCCAGGCATTTTTTTGAAAAGTGGAATCCCTTAATACAGCCTCATTTTTTAAATTATCAACTATAACATGTTTCATTCATCGTTACCTCGATGTAGTAAATGCGAAGATTTCAATTTTCTGAAATTTGGCGGATTTCCCCCAAGTAAAATCAATGTACTCAATTGGCGAGAATTCTGAAGCTACATCGCTTGAAATGCCCTAATAACTTCATTATTTCTGCACGGATAGTTAAAATTTAATGCTGTATTCTAAGAAAACCTATACACTTGTTTTCAAAAATGCTATTCCCTTAAGCTCTCAGTAAATTGCGTCAAAAAGCCTAAAACTGTGCAAACAGCTAGAACTCACTTTCTAAAAATCGGCCTATCAGCCATTTTATTTTTCGCCAAACTAAAAAAATTTACATATTAGTCTCGGAAATCTTCGATCCTCATTGTTTTGCGTATAAAACATTTCATTCCTGCTCTCATTTCTTATGCGCATACGATATTATAATTAAAAAAATAACCTTACAAATATAAACTAAAAAAAATCATTATTATTCAATTCTTTTCACTTTAAGAATTTAAAACATTTTATTCGGCAAAATCGCCACACATGGCAACCAAGATGCTTATTTCACACACTTTTTTCACTACAGGGGTTACAATTACATAAAGCTTTCTGCGTGAAGAACATAAAAAATCTCTTAAATTCCGGGAACGGATGGACTTTCAAAGTTTTAAAGTGGACTATCATTTATTCTATATTATTTTACATATATCTGTGTAAAATTTCAGGCTGACAGGTCCATTTTTATGGAATTGTATACTACACAAATCAACAAATTGACAAACAGAATTTCATTTTTATTTATAAGATTACCTACGCTTGTTTATAAAAATACCCTCTCATTAAATTGCGCCAAGCGCTAGAATCATAGAAAATCTGACACACTTTCAGATTTTTAAATACGCACTAAAGTGCTATATATAAAAAGAGTTATAATCCATGGGTATTCCCTATTTTCGTTCCTTCTTTCATTAAGTTGGAAAGTGTATCATTATTCATGAGTGTGATTAAACAAAATTAAAATTGATATTTCTAACATCCTTTTTTCTGGATGTAATACATTAGAATAGAGCAGAAAAGCTGCTCAGAAAAATGCACAATTCCAACTGAATGAAAATTTCAAAAACTTATACGCAGGTGTATTCATAACCCAAATAGCAGACGATTAAATTACGATAAATAGCGCCAAGCGTTAGAATCCTCCACAAAATCGGACATCAACCCCTTTTATTTTTCGCCCAATTAAAAAGTTGCACATTTATTTTCGGAAAATTTCCAAATTCTATTTTTCTTTTGAGTATAAATCATTTCATTCCCGCTCTGATTTCACATGCACACGATATTTTAATTTAAAAACAACCTTACAAATAATCTAGTCAAAATAAAAAAAAATCGTTATTCTTTTAATTTTACTTCAAGAGTCTGAATCATTTAATGAACTGCCGAATGTGCATGCCAATGGCAACCTAGATAAGCTTAATTGTCGCTTAATGCACTGTGGGGTTACAATTACGAAATGGCGGAAAGCAAAAATTAGCCTTTTGCGATACGTTTTTATCGATATTTCCTAAAATAGTTCGAATTTTGAAAAAATCGCTTCGAGGTGTGTCGGGACCTGTCATGGAGAATTTCCGTTCAAAATTTGGTAGGTCTACGATCACCCGTTTGCGAGCTACGCGAGACACAGACAAACAAACAGTTTACACACATTGTTTTATTAATATAGATACCAGTCTCAAATAAAATCCAGTTTCAAATCTAAGCCTCGCCAAAGTGCCAACATACGGCATTTTGCAAGAGTTTTTTCTGGGAATCATTCGAAGCATTGACTTAGCAGCAATCAAAATGGGAAATGGTTCGACCGCCAGGCATTTTTTTGAAAAGTGGAATCCCTTAATACAGCCTCATTTTTTAAATTATCAACTATAACATGTTTCATTCATCGTTACCTCGATGTACTAAATGCGAAGATTTCAATTTTCTGAAATTTGGCGGATTTCCCCCAACTAAAATCAATGCACTCAATTGGCGAGAATGCTGAAGATAGATCGCTTGAAATCCCTTAATAACTGCATTATTTCCGCACGGATCATTAAAATTTAACGCTGTATTCTAATAAAACTTTTGCACTTGTTTTCAAAAATCCGTTTCCTTAAGCTCTCAGTAAATTGCGCCAAGCCGGAAACAGTGTAAACCGCTAGAACTCACTTTCTCGGCATTTGAGCCATTTTATTTTTCCGCCAAACTAAAAAATTTTAACATATTAGCCTGGGAAATCTTCAATTCTTATTGTTTTGCGTATAAAACATTTCATACCTGCTCCGATTTCCCATGCACACGATATTATAATTTAAAAAAATAACATTACGAATATAAACTAACAAAAAAAAATCATTATTATCCTTTTATTTTTACTTTGAGAATTTAAAACATTTTATTCGGCAAAATCGCCACACATGGCAATCACGATCCTTATTTCACACTTTTTTGACTACAGGGGTTACAATTACGGAAAGCTTTTTGCGTGGAGAACATAAAAAATCTCTTAAATTCCGGGAACGGGTGGACTTTCAAAGTTTTAAAGTGGACTATCTTTTATTCTATATTATTTTACACATCTGTGCCGAATTTCAGGCTGATAGGTCCATTTTTGTGGATTTGTATACGAATCAAATCCACAAACAAACAAACAGAATTTCATTTTTATTTATAAGGATTTTACTTCCTTCGCATATGTTGGAAGCTTAAAAGAATACAAGATAACATTTTAAATAAATAGTGCCCCTTACTAAAAGCTACACTTTTATACGAGTTCTGCAGACCATCGGTTTGCTTTTTTAAAATATAAATTCAAATTTTGCATTCAGAAAATGTCATGAATTTCTTTGTTTAAAAGCAATTTTTTCAAAGCCACATTAATAATTCAATATAAAATGACCACAAACATCTCATTTTTGATCCACGTTTTTAATATACTCCGTATCATCTAGAACTTTCTCATCATGTATGCATAACACTTAGAAATAATCTGTAACATGGAGGCCAGTTAAGCTAGGATGTGTCCGAGGGGAAAAAAATCTATATATATGTATACACATACATCAAGTGTGGAAAACAGCAATAAAAATGTGTCGGGAGGCACAACAGCTTGCATCATGTGTGCCAACAAAGATTTTTCTTACATGACAAAAGGTCTTGATAATTAATGTTGCGTAGTAGTTTGCCATGCATAACTATATCACATATGACTTTTGAAACTTCGTGAATCTAAAGTAAGTATTTGCCCCTTTTGACTAAGTTTTGAATTTACTTACTGTAAAATCCCGACTATAAGCCCCTCTTTTGCAAGTTCAAAATTAGTTAAATTGGGGAGGGGGGCTTATATTCAGGATTTTTTGAAAATTGATGGAAAAAATTATGTTTTTGCTACAAAATCCCGATTATAAGCCCCCCCCCCTTTTGTAAGTTTAAAATGACCTAAATTTCGGCAAGGCTGGGGCTCTTAATTCGGGATTATTATAAAATTTATTGAACTCTTTTTTTAATCTATTAATATACATAAAACATGTTAAAAAACCAAAAATAAAAACTTACAGATTTATTAAAAAAAAAAAAAAAAAAAAGAATTTACACATAAAATATTCAAATATCTAGCCATCACCTTGAAAAAAAACCTTCAAACTCATCTTCATCGTCAAACAAGAGATCGCGAATCTGCTGGCCCTTCTATTGCATTAAACACACAGCTGAGAGAGGAGTGGAGTTCTCGGTCTTTGCTTCCATCCAAAGCATTCAAAACTCCACATCTTTTAAACGATGTTTTTATAAGTTCCTCGGACACCGATTCCTATGCCTCCAATACTAATAACAGAACGCCTTGTCTGGAAGGGCTTTTCAAATTACCTTTTTTGCTAACTTCGGACTTTATCATAAAACCTTCCTAATTCTGCTTTAGTCAATCTTTGAAGGGTTTAATCCAACAGACATTGGCTGGTTGAAGAAACCGAGTATATCCTGCAGGTATTAAAATTAAATCTGTGTCAACTGTTTCAAGAGAGGATTTTGCTTCTTCTGTAATATGGATCGGAACTCGATCTAAAATTAGTAAACTGAGCACATCGTCATCATTTTCTTTCCATATTTTACGAATCCATTCTTTTAATACTGTCCCCGTCATCTATCCATTAGTAGTTGCAAATACACGTACATTTTGTGGTACAGTTAATTTGGATAAAATTGTTGGGGGTATCCTTCCAGAAATCTTTTTTATAACACAAAATGCCTGCATTTTATGTCCAGAAGCTCGTGCACTTAAAGCTAATGTAAATCCTGGCTTAGCACAGGATGTATTAGCAATGCATATGTTTGATTTGCCTCTACAATTGTTTGTCCGATTTGACGGCATGTCAAAACGGCACACGGTCTGGTCCATGTTACCGATATTAAATTTGGTATAGCTATTTTTTCTTTCTCATGTCATTGACACACTTGAGGAAACAATTAATCTCTTCTTCCAGAAGTTCTGGGCTTTTTTGAGAGTCTGTAGTGCCTACTCTCATAGAAATTTCAAACCTCCATCTGAAATTGGCTATGTACTGTGCTGAAGTTTTGAAAGTCGTCAGCCCTAACTTCAAAGCAATCCTCTGGGCTTCTTAACTTAACAGCTTGTTGGTCACTACTCTGCCGATTTTTCTTTCATTTTGAAAGAACTCATATAGTTTGTCATTCAGTTCCTCAGATAACAGCTTTTTCCGCTTCCAAGTTTACGTTTTTTTTTTTTTGTACTGCCGTAGTTTTTTTCTTTGCACTGCCGTAGTCATTCATTCAGAGTAAACTTTCATTTTTGAGCCATTGTCTCAGGCATTTTTGCTCTACTCCAAAAAATTATATGTAATTATGTAATGAAACGTATTATGTAATGAAACACCATTACATAATACGACGTAATGGACGTATTACATATTATGTAATACGTCCATTACGTCCATTACATAAATACGTAATGAAACGTATGTAATGAAACGTATGTAATGAAACGTATTATGTAATGAAACACCATTACATAATACGACGTAATGGACGTATTACGTATTATGTAATACGTCCATACGTCCATTACATAAATACGTAATGGACATATTATGTAATGAAACACCATTCTTCCTGTGCCACGACAATACCTCAAGTTTTTTCTCAACTGAATAACTTTTTCCTAGCAACATTTTCAAATGGACGTGTTCTAGCTTCACCACACTATGGACGAGACCAGATGATAAATCGCAAACAACACACATGTATAGCAATAGCAGTCTGCTAGTTTAGTGTTGGCAACTAATACAAAGAAAAAAAGGACATGTTCAGAAATGTGATCATACTGGTGTTTATTCAGAGTGAGCGGAAAGACGTGCATGTGTTTCAGGCCGTTTTTTCAGTCCGATCTGAAACATGATGACGTCACATACAGAACGGGTGAAGCTACTGGCATGCAGAGTATCAGAAAGCATCTTTTTCTCCCTCTTAGAGTTGGAGGGAGGCTTATTTTCTGGAGCAAAGAAAAAATCAAAATCATTCAAAGTTGGGGAGAGGGCTTATTCTTGAGCAGGGGCGTATAACCAGGATTTTATGGTACTGACGAAACCTGCCTAACTTGCACCAGGCAGAGTGTGTGTCGTAGTGAAAAGCATACATCTCAGCAAGGGCGTAGCCAGGATTTTCATTACGGGGGGGGGGGGAGGAGGACATGTAGTCTAACCGGAGAATGCCCGGTTTGTCATAATCAGACAATATGAATAACTCATTTTAGGGGGGCATCTGCCCCACCCTGCCCCTCGCTGGCTACGCCCATGCATCTCAGTTATGCGTTTTCGATGAACGATAGCATTCTGGTGATCACCAATTTCATTTTTGAGGAAGAGGCTGCAAAACAGATCCAAATTTCACTTGCATTGCTACCCTGTTTGCAAAAAGAGATTTCTAGAAAATTGCAAGGCAATACTTTTTTTAAAGAAAAGTAAAGTAAAGCTTTTAAAAAATTTCACAGAGAGCTTGTTTTCAGATCTTTGTTTAAGCACACTTTAGAGTTACAATTTGCTATAAAACATTTTCCAGTAAGTGAAAAGGTATGCGAGACTATCTTAAGATTTTTTTTTAAATGACTTTTTACTCAAAATAGTGACAAATTACTGACTCTTTAATAAAAATATGGATGTTAGTGACTTTGCTGAAAAAAAGTTGCTTTTAGTGACCAGCTCCAATGCCTGATATTGTGATGAAGGGTTTAAGTAAAAAACGAAAACAATTCAGTCTTATCACATTACGCGCACAATTTTTTCATAGCACGCTTTCAGAAATCTTCAAAAGTTTTTGGTAAGGTCTTTAGAATGACTGGCAATACCTTGGTTCAGTTTAAGATTATGCAATATGCCCCTTTGACTGAAGCTCGCCAAACATTTTAATCCTTTTGAGAAGAAAGAGAGAGAGGTTGGGATAAGATTTTTTTTTTATTACTACACTCACCTAAACTCTCTCGAGCATACAGAGAGTCCAATAAATAAAAGCAATTGCCCAGTAGTGGGGACAGTCTTAAAAAAGTCAGAGGAAAGGACATCTTGCATGGCAGGACAAGAAAAAAGGCATTGTCCAGTCACTGATGCAGAAGCACAAAAAATACAATCTAGGGAGTCAGAAAGACTAAATCTAAAAAAGTGTGCTTGCAGATAATCTTGTTCTGCCTCGAGTCTGAAACAAGCCACTTCAATAGCTCTTAGTAAAGAAGCACAGATTTGTCTTTTCAATGAAGACAATATTTTTTTCCAGTGGCGACATCTCTGTAATGACAGAGTCTAGGTTTACAGATGTGCTATTTAATAGTCTGTCTGACATTTCTAAGTGAAACAGTCAAGTCAGGTTGGTCAAGGCCACGAGCTTCCTTTGCGAGCACATCAGAGCTCGTTCACTGCCAGATACATTGCAATAGCTGGGCATCCATTGCAAGATGATATGGATAAGATATCGAGGCTGTGCTGCGCAAATGATATGGGAGAGTTAATCCGACTTGATGGATCATTTGTTTTTCTACAATTGAGAAAGATGATCAATTAATATTTGGAACTTCACTTTCAGCAGTCATTGGCATTTTAAAAACCCAGTTTTGGAATAGAAAAATGGTACAATTTTTATGGTACAATTTCTTCCTAAAAAGTAAACAGCAGATGGCAGTAGTCAAGGGGACAATTTATAGAAGGGCTTTTACATTGGAATGTACTGTAGCAAATCAGTTTTTTTCCAAAACTGGTTAACAAAGCGGGTGGTGATTCATCACGGGACAGTTTCACGAGGGTTAACCATATAATAATGTATTCTTCAGAATCATCAGATAATGTATAAAAGAGCTGCTTTTACAGTTCAAAATCATTTTGACTGAGACATCTGATCAGATTAACATATCGTATAACTGAAGAAACTTGCACAAAAAAGAATAAACACCCTGAATTGTATGAGTTTTCAATATATACAGGATTTTCTTTTCACATGGTGACAAGTGTTGCAGTGTCCTTTTTTTTTTTTTTTTTTTTAATTACAGCTTTCATAAAAGCATTAACTATAATAATATTTCGATAACTGGCATGTGCAGTCTTAAAATCTAAAGAAATATTCAACAATTTCAGAAACACTAGCACATTTTTTTTTATAATATTTATGAAGGTATGAGTTTTAAGAAAAAGTATTACGCTGAGAGCCATGCATGGTGGATGTGTTCCATGCAAAAGTGAGTAAAAAATGTATAATAAAATAAAGCATAATGGATGTTTTTCTTGTATAAACATTAAATTCAGGATATCAAAAAATAAAACTCATTACTATTTATTGTATTTTGATTTCTTAAAAACTTCCAAAAACGTTATACGGATGATTACACCAGCCTGAAAAAAAAAAATTCTTGTTTGTAAAATTTTAATTGATTTATATCAGCAATGATGATGGCATTCCAAAATGTAGAGCTGAAGCAAACCGCATGTATTCAGTACTAAGATACGGATAATCACTCAGACTCGAAGTAACGAATTGCTACTTTTCGATTGATATCGTTACTCGATCCGAAGCTGTTTTGGATCGAGCAGCTTCGAACTTTGAATACAGACTGCCAGGCGAGGCGAACTAGGGGGGAAATGGGTTCCAGTAATCGAGTACTAATATCTTCTGTTATTTGTTACTGGATATCGGATCGCGGTTTCAAGGGGGAAAATGACTTTTGAGTGTGCATTTTGGATCGACCAGGTTCAAACTTCGAATACAAGACTGCCGGAGGGAGAAAATGTATTTCGGTATTTGAGTAATAGTATGTTCCGTTCCGTTACTAGATACCGGAAGTATTATGGATTCTCGCTGTTTGAAGGGAAAAATCAGTTTCGGTATTTGAGTAGTAGTAGTATGTTCTGGTTGCAATTCGTTTGTGCCGAGCCGAATGGTATCGTTTTGATGAGGTTTGGAAGAATCCGTATGTTTCGTTACATTTATGGAGATGGATATACTATCTGCTGCTCTATTCATATGGGTCGTACAATGGGGGGATAGGATCCGGTGTATAGTATGTTCTCATGTGCAGTTGAACTTTTTTTTGCGGGGGGGGGGGGGGGGTGTTCTTATAATTGTAGAAGAGCAATACATATAAGAGAAGCATGTTAGTAAGGGGTGCTACTTTCGCGCTTTCTAACATTTTAGTACTAAATAGTGGTGCAATCAGAATTCTTTCTTTCAGGGTGGTTCTGAAGCAGGATTGCGAACTTAACTTTTTCTTTTTTTTTTATCTAGAATCGAAATATGAGTAATAAATAACAAATTATTTAAATACACCTTTTAAAAAAATATATTTTTATAAAGTAAACGAATTCACACATTTTTATTATTTGAAATATTATTTGGAACTAAAAAAAATATTTAGCATGGAAACCTAAACGCATTTTTTAAGTAATTGTTTAAAAAATATATAAAAAATTGGGAGCTACCCGGGATTTCTATGCCCACTCCTGCGTAAGCCACTGGTATTAAAATAATTCAATAAAGTCCAGTATGTTTCTAAAATGTCGGCGTTTAAGGGGCCATCTGCCCTATTTTATGGTACATTTTATTCCATGAACTCATGGAATACGCATAGTCCGGTGCAACCATTCTTTCTGTATGAAAGGAGTGATAATTTTTGTTTAAAGAATGCTCTCATATATGCACCCACAGAAAGGGCTAACCCCTTTCATCCCAAAAGTGCAGAAATAGAACTGGAAATATCTTAAAAATAGATAATTCTCACTGAATTAAACAATTTTAATTTAAAATATGGTAGTTTTTAATTTACTTCGAAAAATCGTCCAGCTAAAGTTTTTGATTTGAAAGCAGAAGTTTTTGATATGAAATAAGAACTCACAAATAATAAAGATATTATGTTTGTAGAGACGCAAAGTAGTTGATATCATACTGAGATCCCCTGCCCTGTGAATTCAATATATGTGGCCCAATCCCTGGATCTCAGTATTCGAGAATCCGCTCCCAGAAAAAACACGAGTCACAAGCTTTCCTTTACACTTCTTATGATAAGAATGAACAGGTTAAACCAGCGTTCAGAATTTAAAAAAGGGGGGGGTTGAGAAAAAAAAAAAGAATGGCATATGTCTTTGGAAGATTTCTATGTGCACTCAGTAATTCGGATAATTTAGCATTGACTAAAACCATAATTGTGTATAAAAACAATCTGTAAATCAGAGAAAATAAGATCTAAATACAACTTTGTACAGCTTCGCTAAAAAAAATTCTTTTTGGTTAGGTTTTGTTATGGGTTTATGTATGGGCGGCATATACCCATAACAACACTGTCCCGGATGTGTTGTTATGGGGCATATATAACACCCTATTACCGATTCTATTAGTAGTAACGAAAGTAACGAGTAACGAATACTTAGTAACGAATAGCGAACATCTAAGTAACAAATACATACGGATACTCATTTTGTCGTTACTTTTACAGCACTACCAAAATGCAAACTAAATTTTATGTAACACGTAAGGATTTTTTACAAATGACGATGAAAAAAATTAGCAAAATGCAGTATAATGCATACATACCAACTGTAGTTACAACTGTAGTTTGTAACTACAGTTGCTATGTAGTTTGCAACTGTAGTTACTATTAACTAAGCACAATAATGCTGTTCATTTACAATACTATGATAACTTTTGTGTTTTTCTTGAAGTCAAGAAGCTTCTTTTTCGGGTTTTTCGTTTATGGTCCACATCACCGTCTCTTTTTAAACACCAACAGTAATCGGCCATCATGTTAACATCCCACCGTCCTTGATATCTGCGTTCCATCTCCTTTATATCCTGGTGGAATCTTTCACCTTGCTCGTCACTCATTTTTCCTAAATTGTCTGGGAAGTATTCCAAATGTGAGTGAAGGAAGTTAATTTTAATGCTCATATTGCACCCCAAAAGATGATAAGTACATAATAACTCAGTTAGAAGTTCTTTGTAATTTTCTTTTCTCTCATTTCCCAAAAAAACTTCTACGACATCTTTAAATGCAACCCAAGCCTGCTTCTCTCTATTTGTCATACATTGTTCAAAATTAGAATCTTTAACTAATTTCTTTATTTGTGTTCCATCAAATACACCTTCTTTAATTTTAGTGCTAGACAATTTTGGGAACTTCGATATAAGATACTCAAAACATTTTCCACCTTTATCCAAAGCTTTCACAAACTGCTTTATGAGTCCCAATTTTATGTGAAGTGGGGGCAATAAAATATTTTGTGGATCTATTAAATATTCATTTAAAATATTCTTCTTACCAGAAATCCATTCTTGTCTCTTCGGCCATACCTTTTTTATCCAATGACTTTCTCTGTCCCTGCTATCCCATTCACAAATAAAGCATGGAAATTTAGTAAATCTACTTTGTTGCCCGAGAAGCAGACCTATAACCTTTAAGTCACCACATATTGCCCACTTGTGTTCAGTGTATTTTATTTTAGTGAGAAGCATCTGCATACTTTCATATGTTTCTTTCATGAAAACGGAATGTGCAACTGGAACTGATGCAAGTTTAGATTCGTTATGCAATAAAACTGCTTTTAGACTCCTCTTTGAGGAATCTATAAATAGTCGCCAATCATTCGGATTATAAGGAATATCTTCTAATTCATTTAACAAACCAGGTATGTCAGCACAATAAACCATGAAGTTATCAGATTTGAAAAATGATAAAAATTGCTTTTCTCGATTCCTGTACCAACTAAACGACGTATGTGTCGTTATTATTTAATTTCAATGAAGTAAGAGGTTTTCAGAATTTATTTAAACAAATAAACATACATACTTTATTAATTTATCCTATCTAAATCGCAAAAAATCTGTATTTTTAGTTATTTAAAAAATTTACTTTTTAAAAAAAACTGTACGTTATACGTAAAAAGTGATATTATTTTTTAAATAAGCATGCGAAAATACATAAAAAAAACTATTACTTTTAAAACAAGAAATTGTTGCAGGCTGGTGTTATTCACTATCAGCTACATCAGGAGTAGCAACTGTTTTCTCTTGGGGGCCACTTCATAGAAGCGGAAGTTAACAGACTTGCACCTTTTAAAATTATTGAATTCATTAATTAGTAAGTTTTTCATTTTAGAAGAAGCATAAATTGTATCATGATAAAAATCAATAAATATATAACTGCAAGGAAATTTAATTTTAAATTCACAATAATGAGACGAATGTGTCCTATCGCACTTTTCTACAGTTTTATAAAAATCAGGAATGAGATTTCTTGTTGAGATTCTCATTTCATCTTGCAAGTTAATGTCTCCAAAAAGCATCTAAAGTTAATGTTGTTGATCTCCAAGCACGAACATTTTTGCTCACAAATATATATTTAGACCTGAATATAGGAAATATTTTCCCATCAAATTCTTCACACATGAAAATTTTTCCAGCAGAGAATGATTTGTAAAATTCAACTAAGTGCAGCTTTAAACATTTTTACCAAAGTATGATCTGATTGCACATCAATCAGTTCAAACAGCAGCTCCACAGGTGCTTTGTCAATATTAGCAGTGATGTGATGAGACAGCAAATTAAATTTAAGCTTAGTTTTCTTAGTCTTGAAATCTTTTTGTGACCTCGTCTCCTGTAACCTCTACAGATACTGTAATTTAAGGAAGAAATGCTGTACCCACAAAAATGAGCTTAATTAACTAAAAAACATCAGAAACACCACAGCCGCGATCTCCCCCTGAAAAAAAAAAAAAAAAAAAAAAAAAGAAACATAAATGCCACACTGGGATATATTTCGACAGGGGTATTGATAAATGGTAAAAATATCTCCTTTTTTTCCCTTCTCATATATTGTTTTAAAGTACATTAAAGCACCGCACAAGTCTCTCATTTATTCTACTTTTACATTTATACGTCGCTTTCATGAAGTCTCGATTCATTCCTATTTATTTTAATGAAAAAATGTTTTGTTTATACATCGCCAATATTGGTTATACATCGTTTTAAACTTTCCTTAACTTCAAAACTTTTCTGTCTTTGTAGTTATTTTCCTGTTTAGGGAGAAACTTTTGTCATATGGGTCGTCAAATAAAGGATCTATGGAGGGGTGTACCTTTAACAACCTTCTTTTAAAAGACACAGTTGGCAATATTGAAAAGTTTAGAACATTGCTTGTCAGAACACAGGGGAAAAAACATTCATTAGCTTAATTCAATCTGTAATGCTCTAATTAATAATCAATGACAGCACATCAGGTGACTATGAATACTTTATTAAATTCAAGGTCTGTAACAAAAATCACCTCATAATTGATATTCACTATATATTACATTAAGAATATGCAGTATTTGAGGTATAGTACAATAAAGGTACAGTTTGTTTAACATTTATGAGATTTTTTTTACCTAGCTATGGTTTCTAGTGTAAAAACTAATATGAGGTAATTTACTAGTATACCTTAAAAGAACTTATAATTATATTTACATAAATTTGAATTAGTAGTTTTAAACCTGTAATCTAATCAAACTTGCTCAGTAATGTTTCATTTATACGTCGTTTCAGACCAGTCCCTTGAAAAACGAATAAATGGAGCTTTACTGTATTTACTGCTATTTTACGAAGCTTGCGATTTCCATTTTCCAATAATCAGTGTCCGATTTCATATGAAACATATCAATTTTTATATTCACAAAGGCAAATTTATAGAAATAAATAACTAGTAAAAAACTTCATTCGCAAAAATTTCGGATAGTCTAGCAGTTTAGCACGTGCTGTTAAAACGAAAGAGCGAAGTATGAGGAGGGGAGGAGAAAGTAAAAGAGGCTCCAGTCAAAACTAAACATTTTTTTCCCAGACAGCCATCTGTTGATTACGTAATGAGCTTATTTCAGCAAATTGTTTGTTTTAATCTTTGAATGTTGTGTGATAACTCTTGATGTTTCTATTTATTCATTACTTTTGATATTTATAACATTGGGACTTATTTTAATAGCACTCAATGTTTCCTGAACATTCCAAATACTTGTAGTTGAGTTCTTGCTGTAATAATAGCATATGGCAGTGTTTATTCGGTACCGTGCTCTTTCACAGGGCACAAAGCTGTACAGTAAAAAAACACGAATAACTTATAGATTAACTTTTTTTTGGGGGGGGGGGCATAAAATGGTTAAACTTGCACCAGGTGCAACACACACTAGTTTTGGTTGAGATTTAGTATTTTAAGAACAATGGAATTTCATTAGAACACAGGGCAATCGAGGTCAGTCTGCTTTTGTGGTATTTTAAGGAAATTTAACCCATCAAAATATATATATTAAAACTTTCATCAAAATTTAAATTATAGTTCTAAAATGTAGATGGCTTCAATATTGCCATGCTCCGTGCACCGTTAAAAAGTATTTGATCAGTGGTAGCACCATCTCGAGACAATTATTACTAAATAATTTATGATATTTTATTGAAGATCGGCTAGAAGAAATTAAAAAAAATCATAAATGCCGCAGGTACTATTTTTAAATTTTTGGACTCAAACACTGTGGTGTTTCTTCCACAAATATTTAACTATTCTTCAGGGGATCCCTCATGACGAGTGGTCTGTGGGGTCCTTCACACCACTGTGTGAAAGCTTTTTATTACAAAGAAATAAATAATCAAACTACTTTGGTACATTACTATGATGTATATCAAATTACCTTAATAATAAAGAAGTATATCCATTTTGGGGAGGCCTCACTAGGGGCCCCTCTCTTATGTGGGGGCCCTTGGCGATCACCGTCCAGCCGACTTGGCCTGAGAACAATGGATGTTCATTGGAACACAGGGGTACAGTTAATCGAGGGCAGTGCATTTTGCTGTAATTTAAGGAACTTTAACCCATCAAAATAAATACATTAAAACCTTCATCAAAATTTAATTATAGTTCTAAAAAATGTAGACATAAAAAGCTTCTTTTTTTTTTCTTTTTTTGAATTAATTAAGGAGAGATCAGTTGGATTTATGTACCCATCCAGAGCGTTGAATCAAACCACATTTCAACAGGGTAGGCTCGCATTCTGATTCTTTATGCTGTGCTCCACGCACCGCTAAAAAGTATGTGATTGATGGTGTCACCATCTTTTGTGACAATTATTACTAAATAATTTTTATGATTTTTTATTGAAGATCAGCTGAAAATTTTTTTTAAAATATCGTAAATGCTGCACCTGGTATAAACACCACTCTTACTATTTTTTAACTTTTATACTTGTAAACGCTGCGGCGTTTCTTCCATAAATTACAGTAGAAATTTTAAGTTTGGTGATAATTATTTATATTGGAAATTTTAATCCAAGGATTCTTCAGAATGTCTTGGCAGGCCATAAAAAAGAAGTTAGTGAGCTGCTACTTGCCCACCCCTCAGCTACACATATCCATTTACACATGTTTAGTATGACATCAATTTAACCAAAAGATATACAGAGATTAGTATGCTAATGTTCTTCCACATTTTTGGGCTAACTTGATTTAAACAAAAATTACTTCTCTATGACTTCAGATCAAAATTTGTTTAAGAGGGCAGGAATGGAGGATACAAGAGAATCAAAATAGTAATAAATTGGAGTAATAAATTATTTAAAAGTCATCACAAATATATTTCATGACACTTACTATAAGCTATGATATTTGGGAGATTTTTTATTAATGCTTCTATGAAATGTAATGTAACGTGCAAATTAAATTTTTTCTATCCAATCTTCAACAAAAAATCGTAAATTATTTAGTAATAATTGTCTCAAGAGATGGTGCCACCACCGATCAAATACTTTTTAGCACTGCACAGAGCATTGTGTAATTAATCAGAATGCGAGCCTATCCCGTTGAAAAGTCGTTTGATCCTCCACTCCAACACTCAGGATGGGTACATAAATCCAACCGATGTCTCCTCAATTAAGTAAAAAAAAAAAAAAGAAGTATTTTATCAAGATCATGTTAAAAATACACCTTTAGGCATCAATATTTCATTTCTGGAACATGCACATTTTTTACCTAATAGTAAAAAAAGTTTATTTTTTTATTATGTTTTTAAGAAAATGATTATTTTAAATTATGTACACTTAATGATTAAAATGTGTATTAAATTTAAAATTTCATATAACTCTTTGGATTTTACTGGATGAAAAGAGAGAAAAAAGACAAATTATGTCTTTTTCACTTTACACATTAGTTTGGAAAATTTAGATTTAAAAAAAAAAAAAAAAAAAATCCATACTTCCGTCTATGTAATTTTTACAGAGCACTATGAATTTAATTGTATTTTTCAGGGAATTTAAAATTTGATGAACTCTTTATGGAACATTGGGATGTAAAATCTTAATTACCGTAGTTTATGGAAAAACACCGCACCCAAAAAATTGAACTAAATTAATTAGAAAATCATCAGAAACACCACAGCTGCAATTCTCCCCCAACGGGAAAAAAAAAAAAAAACATAAATGCCACACTGGGATGTATTTTGGGAGGGGGTGGATAAACAGTAAAAAATATCTCCTTTTCTCCCCCTTTCCATAGAATGTTTTAAAGAATTTACCGCTATTTTACGAAGCTTATGATTTCTATTTTCAAATAATCAGTGTCCGATTTCATATAAAAGATATTCATGTTTATATTCACAAAAGCGAATTTATAGAAATAAATAACTTGTAACAACTTCTAGCATTCGCAAACTGTTCGGATAGTCTAGCACGCGCCGTTAAAATAAAAAGGGCAAAGTGTGAGGAGAGGGAGAAAGTTACAGAGGCTCCAGTTAAAAGTAAACATTTTTTTCCCCAGATGGCCAGATGTTGATTACGTAATGAGCTTGCTTCAGCAAATTGTTTTAAACTTTGAATACTGTGTGATAACTTTTGATATTTTTATTTATTACTTTTGATATTTATAACAATGGGATTTATTTTAAAAGCACTCAGCGTTTCCGGTGTTTATTTGGTAGAGTACTCCTGCAGAGGATGCAAGCCATGGTTACCAAATCAACATTTTTAAGGTGAAATGAAATTTTTCTGATGTTCATTATTTTAATATTACATGAAATATGTTATTGAATTTGGTATTAATAAAAGCCAATTTGGCATCCCTGCCATGACACCTCATTACTGTAATGTATTTCATGTAAGATTAAAATTATAAACATCGGACATATTTCATTTGATCTTTAAAAAAAAGGCTGATTTGACAACTCTATGCAAAGCTCCATGGCAAAAAAACACAATTAACTCATAAACTAACTTTTTTTTGGAGGGGGGTTCAGTGGTGGATCCAAGGGGGGGAGGATCGAGCCCCCCCTAGAGCTGTATATACTATGGATTAGGGAAGATAAAAAAACTATTTCGTTAAAATCAAGCATGGAGATACCTTAGTTATATAGTTAAAAACATTAAAAAGCCATTAAAATCTCCGTAAAAGTTTAAAATCAAGAACCATTTTAGCACTTTCGGCAGCTAAACCGCTGCCGTCTTCAGAACTGAGCCCGCTCGGCTCGCTCCCCGCCTCTTCACCAAATCCAGCCATGACTCCTCTATCTGCGCATGCGTCATGTCATTGACAGCTCCCGCTTGTGTCATTATTTCCAACGCTTCCCATTTCAAACTATAACTGTAGTTATTGTAATTAGCTATTTTCTTAACGTTTATGAAATCTATATCTATATTTTCTTTTAAGGCTAGGTGGGAGAGGGCAGTACTTTGTCTATTATATTTTATATCGTTTATGTGCACTTTAATTCTGTCTTTAATTTTTCTTTTTGTAACACCAATGTAATATCCGGGAAGGTTGGATTCTCTATAAGTAAAATTTATTTTGTAGATACCTGCAGTTTCTAAAGGGTTTATTTTGTCTTTATCTGACCGAATTCTTTTAAAGATATTGCAATTGGGTTTAATTGGGATACGGAGGTTCATTTTACGGGCATGGTTAGAGAATTTTACAGCGAGAACGCAACAGTAGGGGATTGGATGAGTGAAGGTGGGTTTCTCTTTTTGTGCGTCGCTGATGATACATCAAATACTGTTTTCGTTATGTTGATGATGTTTTTGCAATAGTAGATAACAATAGCATTGATAATATTCTCGACAAAATAAACTCTCTAGATGAAAATATACAATTCACTATATAACTAGAACAAAATAATTATTTGAACTTCCTTGGCGTCAAAGTAATCAGAACCACCCCAAGCAATATCAAAACTACTGTTTATCGAAAACCCACCAATAACAATAAAATTGTTAACTACTCCTCAAAAACTACTTATAACTATAAAATCTCAATCCTTCGTTCCCATATTAATAGAGCTCTAGAAATCTGTTCCAACCAAAACATACTAAAAGATGAACTACAATTTATACAGCAACTTGCTCACGAAGCCAATTACCCCAGAAATATCATTTCCCGCCTAATCAAAAATAGAAGAAAGAAACTAAACATCATCAACGACGCACAAAATTAAAAACACACCTTCACTCATCCAATCCCCTACTGTAGCGGTCTCGCTGTAAAATTCTCCAACCATGCCCGTAAAATGAACCTCCGTATCCCAATTAAACCCAATTGCAATACCTTTAAAAGAATTCGGTCAGATAAAGACAAAATAAACCCTTTAGAAACTGCAGGTATCTATAAAATAAATTTTACTTATAGAGAAACCAACCTTCCCGGATATATTACATCAGTGTTACAAAAAGAAAAATTAAAGACAGAGTTAAAGAGCACAAACGATATAAAATATAATAGACAAAGTACTGCCCTCTCCCGCCTAGCCTTAAAAGAAAATATAGATATAGATTTCATAAATGTTAAGAAAATAGATAATTACAATAACCACAGTTATAGTTTGAAACGGGAAGCGTTGGAAATAATGACACAAGAGGGAGCTGTCAACGACATGACGCATGCACAGATAGAGGAGTCGTGGCTGGATTTGGTGAAGAGGCGGGGAGCGAGCCGAGCGGGCTCAGTTCTGAAGACGGCAGCAGTTTAGCCGCCAAAAGCGCTAAAATGGTTCGTGATTTTAAACTTTTACGGAGATTTTAATGGCTTTTTAATATTTTTAACTATATAACTAAGGTATCTCCGTGCTTGATTTTAATTAAATAAACTTACCCGGAGCCGGGTTCTAGTAAAGAAAGAAGAAGACCAGATCCTGTATGTGTTCGCCATATCTGCTTTGCCATGCGTCTGACGGTCTCCCTTCTCACATTACAATAAGTATTAAATTTCTTTTAAACTGATTTTTCCTTCTTAATTGCTGGGTATGTTCGAGATTTTACTTATAATTGCCTTTTTAGCTATGACTTGTAATACCGATAAATTATACAACTTATATACAACCTTCAAAAAGTTAAAAAAACAATATACTCGTGAATCTGAACGGTTATTTTTTCTGAAGGATTGTCAGTACTTCAATATTATTCCTAAATGTCTACAAATAAAGAATAAGTTCATATTTAACTCATTTCGTTATGATACAAAAATATTTGAAAACAAATTGTTAAAAAAACTCATAAGAAGTAAATATGTCATCATACACCAACTCAAAAATAAAATAGAAGAAACTAGGGAATGTTTAAAAGCAAACACTAACTATTATACTTTTGAAAACCTTGTCAAAAAAAAACAGAATACTTTTGTCGCAAACTTAAATTAAAACTGCAAACAACACATAGAAAAAAACAACTTTTGTATTAATAAATGTGGTACAAACAAATCAATAGTGAAGTCTGACGATCCTCAATTTATAAACCTCTCCTCTTTTAAATTAAATAAATACCAAGAAGACGCCCTAAACCTAGGACCAAAATTCATATTAGATGATTACATAAACTTAAAAGATAAAATAGCTGCTTATGAGACCGCAATAGAACCGTTACCTAACAATAATAAAAATGAATTAAGACTCTTCACTCAAAAAGAAATTATTAAATTAAAAAAGAAAGATAAGAGGGATAAGGAAGATAAAAAATGTTTAAAAGAACTGAAAGACAACCCAGATATAACTTGCCTCAGCTCAGACAAAACAGGAAAAATTATTATTTTAGATAAGAAAGATTACATTGCAAAAAATGCTTGAAACTATCAATAAACTAGATGTTAATATATTAAATAAAGACCCCACCACCAAACTCAACAATATCCTAAAAGATCTTATAAACAAAGGGAGTTGGCCCAATAACAAACCACAACAATTACCGTATTTTCCGGTAATAACGCCGCGGCGTTAAACAATAATTTTCTTTTTCGGAAACAAAAATGCGGCCAATAACTGGGTGCGGCTTGTAAGTAGTTCCAAAGTTACAGCTGATCATTTAACCCCCCCTCCAAAAAAATAACCTTAAATCTGGTTAAGGAACAAAATAATTCATAATCTTTTTCCGTTCCTATAAAAGTCTCGCATGGCGAAAACCCATCACGGTGTTTAAGTAAAGTAACATTTTTCAGGAACAAAATACAGTACTTTGCGAGTGGATTTTGAACTCCTGGAATAAAATTCTGAATGGTATGGTAGAGAGAGCCTTTCAAAAAGCCGAAATTATCGATTTTTCACAAAATAGTGCTAATGGGATTCCTGCAATTTCTAGTATGTCTTCCGATGATGAAAACGGTTCAGATGTTGATGAACTTTTGCCATCTGAACACTTAAAAATGTTCCAGACTGACACTGAGGACGAGGATTTTGACGGATTTTCTGAAGTAGAAAACAGTCTGTAGTATATATATATATATATATATACATATGTATATTCTAAAAATAGATAAATAAATTGTGCTAATAATGACGCATCGACAAACATCGTAAATTTATATATTACATGGTAAGTTATTTTAATTATAATTGTTTAATTTTATGTGTACTACTTTATAGTATTACCTAAAATAACACATCTAAACTTGATAAGTTTGAGTCTATAATACTTTTAAAAAAAGTGCGGCGTTATTCTCGGTGCGGCGTTAAACTAGTTCTTTAAATAGAAATAATTATCTATTTGCGGCGTTATACACGGTGCGGCGTTATTACCGGAAAATACGGTACATAACCCTACTGCTTTTGCTACACGCATTTTTGGAAAATATAAAGGTCACAAAAATCCCCCATCCCTCCGCCCAATAGTTAGTAAATGTGAAGGTCCTACTTACCTACTTGAAAAATACCAAAAAAACATATTACAACAACTAATTCCTAGCTCAAACTCATCCCTCAACTCCACAAGTGATTTTTTAAAAAGAGTTAAATAATATACAATTCTCAAATTCTGTTAAAATGGTCAGCTTCGATGTCACCAATTTATATCCATCAATAGACACTTCAGAAATGTACAATACAATAAGTAAAGAGATAGAGAATTCATTTAATGCAGATATTTCCATAACTCTTAAAACCGCCTTATCCCTCATCCTAAATAATTCATATTTCCAATTTAATAGCAAATTTTATAAACAAAATAAAGGTGTCCCTATGGGCTCCCCGATATCCGGAATCGTGGCTGAGTGGAAAATGAGAAACTTAGAAACTTTAATCAATAAAACCTTCCACCCCCACATCAAATACTGGTTTCGTTATGTTGATGATGTTTTTGCAATAGTAGATAACAATAGCATTGATAATATTCTCGACAAAATAAACTCTCTAGATGAAAATATACAATTCACTATAGAACTAGAACAAAATAATAATTTGAACTTCCTTGACGTCAAAGTAATCAGAACCACCCCAAGCAATATCGAAACTACCATCTATCGAAAACCCACCAATAACAAAATTGTTAACTACTCCTCAAAAACTACTTATAACTATAAAATCTCAGTCCTTCGTTCCCATATTAATATGAGCTATAGAAATTTGTTCCAACCAAAAACTACTAAAAGATGAACTACAATTTATACAGCAACTTGCTCACGAAGCCAATTACCCCAGAAATATTATTTCCTGCCTAATCAAAAATGGGTCATTCCACGTCAGATCAAACAGTGCAGTTCACCACACCAACTCGGATTTTTCTCAAATTTTATATAGATGATATATTGGCTAAGACATCAACAAATCTCAATTTTGAAGGTTCTACGATAATTAATTATCGAGAAATTATTATGCAAATTTTTATGTTTTCTGCAAGATGCGCCAACTTTTTTCTCAATTCCTTAAATAACTCATTATCTGTAAAAGTTATTGAAGTGAAAATTTGTTTCTAGGAGTAACTTTTTACGCTGATTCCAAAAATGTTATCGACATTTGCGTATCTTCTATAGATTATGCCTGAGCAGTACATTTGCTAAAAAACATCATGAATTTTTTTCGGCATGTCTGATCACAGACACATGTTTTAAATTTTTATATGTTGTTAAGTTGGAATAATCCTACATCCCAAAATAATTTCATCTTGGCTTTCTGCTCAGGAGCAGAGAAAAAAAATTGTATGTATGTACCTATATATGAGGATTTTCATATGCAATATTTATACTGAAGATGAGAAAATTCAGAAGCGTTAGTCAATTTTCCTATGTCTTTTAAATTGATATCTGAAGTTTAACTACTACTCCAGGCATTTGCAAAAACTAGAAAATACATAAAAGTGCTTGTATAGGAAAACGTAAAACAAACAAACAGCAAAAAATGCATGTCACACACAGTGTTAAATTAAAAAAAATTCTAAAGTTAAAATTTTGAATTACTTTTAATTTAACCCTGTTGTCTTTGGCAATCATCCATCAGCCAATAAATCTTTGGAATTCTGCATGATATTGAACTCAAAAGAAATAACAATATTTAACCTGTTCAGGACCGTGATCGCGTATATGTGATCAGACGATTCTTCCCTCACGGCCCGCGATATCGTATTTGTGATCAGTGTTTCCGTGCCAGCCGGCCCATCATCACACAGACGTGATTTCAGATTGGAACGTTTTATTTGAATTTTTAAACGGCACTAGATGGCGGTTGAAGTCTGTTACATTTTCAAATATCATTCCAGAGAGCTTTGACCTTCAATTTGCACTTTCGGTTCCGAGCTTTTTTTTTATTAAACCTCAAATATCATTTCAAATATCATACCGGTCCCGTGCGTGCGTAGTCTCTTTGAGCGCGCGGGCCTGGGGAAGCGCTTCTTTCTCCTTTCGCTGGTCCTGAACAGGTTAATAAAACATATATATGTGTGTATATATATATATATATATATATATATATATATTAGGTCTACCGGAAAGTTCTATCCATTTTACGTATGCAAAATTTTGCCTAGCCAAAACTACTGAATCTAATAACACGAAATTTAGCACGAGTGGGATTTTATAGCGTAAGTGCTAGATTAGAGAGTATTTTCAAAAATTCGTAATTTATAGAGGATAAAGGCCCAAAATGTTCTTTTCACACATTCTGCGGGATCTCAAAGAAGAAAAGAGATATCGATAAAATTCTTGCTGTAAAATACACAACACTCAAGAATGCCTAAAAATCGATTTCAGAACATTTCGAATATAATCCTCCTAGGAGGGTAGACGTAAAAGTTTGCCGTGAATAACTGGTTACATGACATTTATTCTGCAATATATCACAAAATGTGCAATTTGACAATGTGCCTGACATTGCTATGCTAGTTGTTGTAACAATAAAAATTTAATACAGTATACAGTAAAACCTATTTCAAATTGCTGTATCCACAAAACTAGCCAAAGCACAATTTTGTTCGCATTCTGTTAAAGGTAAATAAGTACTGTAACTTACAGGAATTCAATTCTTTCAATAAACTTTGTTCCTTCTATTGACTTGAATGTCATACAGAATTACAAAGATTTATTGGCTGATGGATGATTGCCAAAAACAACAGGGTTAAATTAAAAGTAATTCAAAATTTTAACTTTAGAATTTTTTTTAATTTAACACTGTGTGTGACATGCATTTTTTGCTGTTTGTTTGTTTTACGTTTTCCGATACAAGCACTTTTATGTATTTTCTAGTTTTTGCAAATGCCTGGAGTAGTAGTTAAACTTCAGATATCAATTTAAAAGACATAGGAAAATTGACTAACGCTTCTGAATTTTCTCATCTTCAGTATAAATATTGCATATGAAAATCCTCATATATAGGTACATACATACAATTTTTTTTCTCTGCTCCTGAGCAGAAAGCCAAGATGAAATTATTTTGGGATGTAGGATTATTCCAACTTAACAACATATAAAAATTTAAAACATGTGTCTGTGATCAGACATGCCGAAAAAAATTCATGATGTTTTTTAGCAAATGTACTGCTCATGCATAAACTATAGAAGATACGCAAATGTCGATAACATTTTTGGAATCAGCGTAAAAAGTTACTCCTAGAAACAAATTTTCACTTCAATAACTTTTACAGGTAATGAGTTATTTAAGGAATTGAGATAAAAGTTGGCGCATCTTGCAGAAAACATAAAAATTTGCATAATTAATTTCTCGATAATTAATTATCGTAGAACCTTCAAAATTGAGATTTGTTGATGTCTTAGCCAATATATCATCTATATAAAATTTGAGAAAAATCTAAGTTGGTGTGGTGAACTTTCTCCAGTTTTGTGTTTGATTTGACGTGGAATGACCCAAATAGAAGAAATAAACTAAACATCATCAACGACGCACAAAAAGAAAAACACATCTTCACTCATCCAATCCCCTACTGTTGCGGTCTCGCTGTAAAATTCTCCAACCATGCCCGTAAAATGAACCTCCGTATCCCAATTAAACCCAATTGCAATATCTTTAAAAGAATTCGGTCAGATAAAGACAAAATAAACCCTTTAGAAACTGCAGGTATCTACAAAGTAAATTTTACTTATAGAGAATCCAACCTTCCCGGATATTACATCTGTGTGACAAAAAGAAAAATTAAAGACAGAATTAAAGAGCACATAAACGATATAAAATATAATAGACAAAGTACTTGCGTCTCCCGCCTAGCCTTAAAAGAAAATATAGATATAGATTTCATAAATGTTAAGAAAATAGCTAATTACAATAACCACAGTTATAGTTTGAAACGGGAAGCGTTGGAAATAATGACACAAGAGGGAGCTGTCAATGACATAACGCATGCGCAGATAGAGGAGTCGTGGCTGGATTTGGTGAAGAGGCAGGGAGCGAGCCGAGCGGGCTCAGTTCAGAAGACGGCAGCGGTTTAGCTGCTGAAAGCATTAAAATGGTTCGTGATTTTAAACTTTTAAGGAGATTTTAATGGCTTTTTAATGTTTTTAACTATACAGTTTTAAAAAAAATTTTGTTGTAATTCACATGAACTGAAATTTTAAAAAGTAGCAGTGTATATACAATTGATTCTTTGTTTAATGATAATCTCTTTTTGAAGATGATACTTCAAAGTCCTGCCCCCTCCACCATAAAAAATTTATATTCAAATAGTGTTGACTCTAGATTAATTTGGCAGGGCGCAGCGCCCGGCGGCCTTTTTGTTATCTTTTTTAGCGCCCGGCGGCTCTTTTGTCGTCTTTTTAGCGCCGGGCGGCCCTATTTCTCTTCTTTATGCGCCCTCCTGCTTTTACATTTTTATTATTATTAGTAAACAACCAGCACTTTTTATTTCCTACATACCATTTGCGGCCCATCACGATAATACGTTAATTAAAACGGTTTTACGATTGAGTACAATAATCCCATCATAAAAATAGGTTCTACTGAAAACGGCCCTTTCACAAAAACCGTCTATGAAATCCGATCTTTCCCACAAATGTAATTTATTAAAATGCTTTTTTCAAATATTCTACTCTTTCAGATCGAAATACTCCTACTGCCCTTTTCTTTGTTTTCTTTTGCGCGAAGCCGCCCGTAACCCGAAAAGGCCCCTCTTGTATGTTTTGTTTTTGCTGACTCAAGCGAGAAGCCCGATCGGCATTTCACTTAGGAGTTGGGGGAAGAAAATACGGTTGGGAAATTCAAAATTTTCTCAAGTTATCTAAAAATTTCTGATTCCATCTGTCAATCTTCAAATATCGGTGGCTACGTTTGATAAATATGTAGTTGCGAATTATCAAACGATCATTATACCAGAGTTCGTCGCCAGCTGTATATAATTATTGCTCTTCTCGATGTCTTTAATCGTTTCGCAACACTAGCAAGTCCTCCCCCCCCCTAAACGATTTGCTCTTTTTAATCGGCTTTCTTAGTACATATTCGTAATGTATAACAGTTATTTACTAATCATATATAATTACAGATGATACAGAAAGAATGCCTTAGCAAAACGACGTTTTGCGATTCGAAAATTCGCGGGATTTGCTTGTTTGTTATGGCAAGCCTAGGCAAGGGATATCTTCTAAGGGGGGGGGGTGCCTTGGTTGGGTGACTTTTTAAGGAGTTCTAATGTGTATTGACGCGTACATCTGGATGAAACCGACCAAAACTCCAGACCGACAGTCGCGCGGGCGGGGCCCGCCGAACGTGGGAACTTCAACACTTCAGCCGTGTGCCATGTTCAGTGGCTTTATCTACTCAAATCCATCTGAAAATCGAGGGATTTGCGACGTTTTGGGAATACAGCAATTGAAACACATTATGCTTTTGCCAAAATCAGAGCATAATAATGATCTTTTGCTTTAGCAATGTAGTGCTAGGGTTATTTGCGCCCGGTGCGGTCTTTCAGTTTGCCGCCCCATTCTTTCTAAGTTTCAGCATTCTGCCCCCATTTCGGCCCTTTAGTTTTCCACTTTATTATTTCTAAGTGTCCTGCCGGCCACCATGTTTGTTTTTTTGCCGCCGGGGCGGACCCCCCCCCCACTTATTACGCCACAGTTTTATTACATAAAAGTGGAGTAAATGCAGAATTTAGTAAATCAGACTATTGACAAGATTTGGTATTCTAAATATTCATTCTATACACCTTCCGATTTTAAAATTCTCAACATTTTAATGAATGAAGAAAGGGAAAAAAAATAATAATAAAAGCAAAAGAAAGCTAGTTCTGTAAAAGGATGTCTTCAGAAAACAAATTGTGTCATAAGTTAACAGCTAGGTTATTCATAAAACAAACTGTCATCAATTTAAGCTTATTTTCAGTTCAAAAAAAAAAAAGAAAAAGAATTCTGCAAGGTTTATTAATAGATAATTTGTTTAAGTACTTTCGGCACCAGGATGTTGATTATTTTAATTATATTAAGCTGATTAAAAACATTTGATAGTTAAAATAAATATTGATTAGTACTATTTTTATTTTAAAAAGATTAAAGCAAGGTTTAAGAAAGAAAATTTAGTGTTTTTAAAGAGACCTTTTTAAGTATGTTACAAGAAATTAAAAATAAAGCTTTATGAAAAATAAATTATTGAAAATATTTTAAACTTTATTTCATACATACCTTTGGACAATTCTGTGAGTTAAAAAAAAATATTAATTTTATACCTGCTAAAAAACTTACATGTAGTATTTATTTTTATTTATTTTAAAGAAATGGTACTTTTTAAAAAACTTATATTCACTTTTCATGAATGAGCAAGCATTAAATTAGAAGTGAAAGAGGAATAACAAATATATTTCAGTGATTTGATTTGATATGGTGTTGTACATTCCAACAATAGGATGTATTACAAAATTTGCATGACTATGTCATTTTTTCCAGCAATCTTCTGTGTTCTGAATTAAATTTCCCCAATTTCTGTAGTTATCAATTGATGGATGAGTTAAATTGTTTGATGCAATTTTAATAATGTCTAATAGTAATAAGGGTAACTTTGAAAATCTTTACTTGGTACTCCATTCAATAATTATTGCAAACAAAAGAATTTAAATAAAATTCTGATTTATATAATTTAATTTTATACATCCTGCATTGCAGAAATTTTATTACTTTTATTACATGCTAAACGCATCTACCCTAATCCACTTACACTGACAGTCCTTTTCTGTTTAAAAGTTTGTACCAATCTAGGTGAAATATCATATATGAATGAGATTCAGTAATTGTGGTCCAGTAGTGATAGTGTGATAAAATGGAGGAACAAAAATTAACAGTCCCTCTGCCCTCCCCTACTGCCTAACAAATCATGTCTGCCTAAAAATTTCTGAAATCTTCTTCAATAAATGTACTATTCTTATAAATAATAAACATGTATGTCACGTAATTTTGAGAAAAAAAATTAAGCAGAAAATTCAACATTACTTACATTAAAACTTCTTTATGCCAGAAGTTTTTTTTTAAATCAAAACTTCTAGTTATGTAGATTTAATTCACATATTTATGTCATGTTTAGACCAAAATATTATCAACAAATTATTTTTCCTATTTCGCTTACACTTACTTCTACTGGATATTTTCTCCAAAAGAAGGGGGGGGGGGGGGAACTAAGACAAATTGGAAAAAATCTTACTATGCATTGTAAGTCAGAACACATATTACAACTCTACATGTTAAAGTTTCGGGGATCAGATTGTTTCAAACCAGTTTCTATATGTTATCTACCTGTACATTCTCGTGGAACCCCAAAGTGCCCTTTTTGAGAACAGGGTGCCCTTTTTGAAAACCTCCCCCCCGGCGGCCCTTTTTTTCTAGAGTCAACACTATCAAAGACGATGCTGTTTCTGTTTAATGATGATTTTATTTTATTTTTATTTTACATCTTATGCTACACGAACAGGGGGAAATTTTTAAGAGTGGGAAAAAAGTGTTGGGGAATGTCGAAGGTGCAATACGCAAGACAGTTTTAACTACCTGAGTCTATTCTCAAAGGTATTTTAGAAGCAAAGAGAAAATTCTTGAAGCAGCACAAAAATTTAGTTTGGGATCCAAATCCAAGCTACCGAAAAGTCAATGTGGCTAATTAGAAGAGTTTGATAAGGCACATCTGCATTAAAATGATTTCATGAAGCAAGAGCATCCTACATTTCAATTTCTGGACCCCACCATGGCCGAGTGGATAAAACACTTAACCTGATAGACGGCTGATGTGTGAAGGTCCCACGTTGGGCCTACTGCGCGGCTGGTGATCTAACGGTCTGGAGATTTGGTCGGTTTTCCAGATTTTACGTGAAAAAAAAGCATTAGAACCTCTGAAAAACTTCTCCAACCAAGCACCCGTCCCAGAATGCTGATGCCTCTCGTGTAGGCTTGCCATAACATCACATAACACAACTCCAATTTGTGGAGGCCCACATAGTCGATCACATAGCGCTCTCAACTGGGAGAAGGAAAGTGCCTGGTTCAAACTCAGGTCGCATCTGTCAACCTAGCCGTTTGGAGTCTTACGCGGTTTTCTCCAAAACTTTGCTTAAATACGGATAAAGACCCCCATGGATGGCAACCCATGCTCGGCCTAGATCCCTCGTATAGATAATTAGCTGTATTCCCAAAATTGAAATAAAATCAAGCAGTTTCTGGAGTGATATTCAAAGAAAGTGCTATGTTTTTGGCAGAAAAATTTGGATTGCAAAATTCTCAGGTTTCAGCAGGTTTGATAGAAAAATTCAGAATATGGAAACTGACACATTTCATATTTTAGAAAATCTGGAAGAAAGAATAAGAGGAAGGCAAAAAATGAAACAATTGACTTTTTTTGATTTTCTTAAAACCTTATTTTATTGCATTGCTTGTTTATACTATCTTTTTTTAAGGTAACTTAAAATAAGTTTTTGTGAATAAAATAATATGATGATAATAAAAGTAAAACCTTTAAACACGCCAATATATTAAGAAACATATTAACAGTCTTAAGAATCTAAAGTGTGAAGGGAAAAGTTATTCTTTTACAAATTCTGTTTAAGGAAGATCTCTATTTAAGGATGATTTTGCACGATTCCTTGAAAGTCGTTAAACAGAGAGCCAACTGTATATATATATATCAAAGATATTTACTCCAATACTAATTGAATCCTTCTCTTGGGTAAACATAATTTCTCTATTTACAAAAATATGATACAGCTTTTATTTTTAAACAGAAGGAGGGTCAAATTTTAATGACTCGCTATCGTCACAATAAAGACTGGAGTGCAGTTCCTCAGTTTTATATGTAAAGTGGAGCCTGTCTAATGAGACTACCCTTGGGAAGAACAAAACTGGTCACCTTATAAAGATGGTCACCTGACAAAGGTGATAAAGTATGATGGTTGAAAGCTAAATCGCATAAAAGTGGTCGCTACAGACAGGTGTTCTCTTTACCAAGGTAGTCACTTTAGCAGGTTCCACTGTATTTGAATGGACGACGGGACACGGATACAGGAAAAAATCCTCTGTTGCTCTCTCCATTGTATAGTGGATGGGGTTTGCGATTTAGTGCAGAAATTTTTTTGTCTGTGGACCCGAAATCGTCATTAAAAAGTCGTAAAATTCGCAACAAGAATGCTCTCTTATCCTGCAGTCACGTTAGACACAGCATTCTTAAATGATGCTGAAGCACAGACGAATAATCCAACATTCCCTAATTTGTACAGCTTTCATTCTTTCAAGTGCTCTCATAAGTTGTCCACATCACCCATATGTATGGGTACAAATCCTCGTTATAAAATTAAAATATATTCTAAGATATCAGACAAAGCGAGTGTCTGGCAGTCTATGATAGTCTGGTTTTAAAAAGAAAGCTGAAGTTGTGAATAGCAGTTAATAGCTGTAAATAGCAGATGAGGTTGGTTTACTACAGTCCTCACACAAAAAGGATATGAATCGCTTAATCTGGAAAACCTATTGCAATCCTAAAATGCGAAAATGTATGCTGTGAACACTGTATATTGCTCGACAGCTGTGAAATGGGTTCAGTAATGCATTCAGCATATTATTCTCTGTACACACTAAAATGTTGACGGGGAGGGCCCGCAAACAACATGAATAAAGGCCGTTGCTGATATATCACGTCTTGTCGTCACTACAGGGAGAAAAGCCACATTCTTCTGGTGAATTTTACGGCATTTTTAATGACCAGTCGGGATCTACCAACAAAAGATTAATCTGTTAAACTGCTAACCCCGTCCCCCACAGAATGGAGAGAGCAACGGAACATTTTCCCCCCCGTATCAGTCCCGTCGTCCATTGAAATGCATAGAAAATGTGGCTTATCAGCATCGGTCTTAACTTGATCAGTATAGGGGACTGACAGCCCTGACAACCCACCCCACCCCCACCCCGAACCTGAGTTTCCACTCAACGGGCCTGGCATCAGACAACATACTTATTTAGTTGTGATATACCATGTCTAGTCACATATTGGAAGAAACAGTATTGGGAAATCAATGTATCATCCTAATGAAAAAGGGAGCCCCTCCCAGATGGTTTTTTTGGATCTGCCCTTGGGAGGGTTAAACTCTCACCAGGTGCAACATAGACTAGTTTTGGCTGAAATTCAGTATTTTAAGAACAATGAAAGTTCATGTGAAAAACAGGGGTACATTTAATTGAGGGCAGTGAGCTTTTGTGATATTTTATGGAACTTTAATCCATAAAAATCAATATTCAGGGATCAATCAAGGAATTTTTTCCAAAGTCCTATTTTTTTTTAATTTTAATGTATATTTATGAATTTCAACATCTATTTTTGTGAATTTTCATATCAATTTTTGTTAAAGTCACTTTTTTCTTAAAATAATTTACAAAACATTAAAATATAACAAAATACCAATAAAGAGCTATTTAATCAATAGCATTTTTGTGAAGGGTGCATTTAATCAAGAGCAATGCACTTTTGCGGTATTTTACAGAACTTTAACCTATCAAAATATATACTCAGGTATTGATAAAGGAATTTTTTCCAGGATCTTGTTTTTGGGAATTTTAATGTCTATTTTTAAGAATTTCAATATCTGTTTTTGCGAATTTTCATATGAATTTTTTTTTAAGTCACTTTTTTCTTAAAATAATTTACAAAACAGATTAAAATATAACGTAAAATGCCAATAAAGGAATATTTTAATCGATAGTATTTTTGTGAAGGGGCCGTTTTAATCAATAGTAATTTTCTGAAAGGGCCATGAAACAGACCCAAATTCAGTCTGCATCGATCCCTGATATTAAAACCTTCATTAAAATTTAATTATAGTTCTAAAATGTAGATATAAAACATTTACTGCTATTTTTTTTTCTTAACTGAGGAGACTTGGATTTATGAACCCATAAAGAGCACAGGACATGGACCCTTCTCATGGAGCTCTGATGTCTCACTTTCTCCAAAACTGGATCAAAATACTTTTCTACGGGTATTCTTTATGCTGTGCTCTGTGTACAGTAAAAAGTATGCGATCGGTAGTGGCACAATCTTTTGATACAATTATTACTAAGTAATTTTTACTATTCGTCAAAAATCGGCTAAAAAAAATTTAAAATATCATAAATGCCACAGCATTTCTTCTATAAATTAAGGTAGCTAAATTTAAAAAAAAAAAAAAAAAAAAAAAAAAATATTTTCACTTAGCTAAAACTCAGTGGAGTAGTCTGGGCAGTTTTAAAAATTTAATTACATACATAAGTTAATATTTTATTGAATATTTTTTCACTTTAAAGGGAAAAATTATTGCAAAAAGGAGGCAACTCCATCCTATGGGAGTTTGGAGTCATTCGGTACCAAAAGAATGCAGCTTCAATCATTAGTTCTCATGCTACTCAAGAGATGAAGATACCTGTTCCATTAGTTTGTGTTCAGGGTCTGCCTAAGAGCAAAATGATGTGTATGCAAGAATGAATTTTGGTGACCTCTATAGGTAAAGAAAACCCTCCAAAAAGTTGTATGGGTGCTCTACAACTAAAGTTCGTAAGAATTTGATACCTGAATTTAGCATTTAAAAAAATTCAAAATCTAAAACTAATGATCAATAGTAGGTAGCAAATATTTAAGTATTTAATACCTTTTCATCATTACTTATTTAATAATTTATTTTAGTACCAATTCTTTTAACTGATTTTATCAAACTTCAGTAGGTGTACTGTAGTGTAGTACTTGAGTAAAAAGTAAAACTCTTAACAAATTCTTTCATAGAGTTTATTGTTATGCCAGGCAGAAAATAACAGATATATTTTATTACTACAACTAAAATTTTATTTGATTTAATATTCAAAGAAAAAGTAACACCAATTTAATTCATTAATAAATGAACGAAACATGAGATAGTGACACAGTATCTGAAATTGTACAGTTCTGTCATAATAATGGAGAGGAATGCTTTGAGCAAGTCAGTGCTTTTTGAGGTAACATTAGTTGAAAAAAAGTTAATATATTCAAACGGTTAAATTTCCATTAAAAGTGCATAAAACTTTTATGGTTTATACCAGCGTTTCCCAACCCGTGGGGCATGCCCCCCTTGGGAGACACAGATCGTTTGCAGGCGAAGGGGGGCATGAGAAGACAGCCAAAGAGCAAGTAATATAATGCATGTTTAAAAAATCATCTTATTTACTCTTATTTTTACTCCAAAACATATCTATTTTTGCTTAAAAGTTTATTCAAACTTTACTGATAATGTTATTTTGTAGAAAAGGTGACTAAATGCTCATTGTTGAAGAATAAAAACTGTATGCTTGAAGAATGTGAGGGAGTGGGACATCATTCCAAGTTATCCTTTGTTTGGGGATTGGGGGGGGGGGGGGGGCACGCTGTTAACAAGTTTGGAACCACTGTTTAAACCATATTATTTTCCTTTTCTTTTTTATTGGGGGGGGGGGGGGAACTCCTACCAAACTTGTACAGTTTTCCACAAACTTGAATATGGAGTTACCCTTTTTTTTCAGAAAATTTTTCTTTTTCTTCTTTTCAGAAAACTTTTCAACTAAAATTTGTGTGGGGTAGTATGGGATAAGTTCCTCAGGTCTCTCCTCTGTGTATATTACAATGCAAATGTATGAAATTTATATTGAATTATCTGAATAATTCAATGCTCCTTTAACTTTCAAAAAGCAACATCCAAAATACAAACATTCACAGAAAAATTTAAAAAATAACTATATTTACATGGTTTGGTAACTAAATAGTTCCAGTTTTGGAAAGCATATTGTTTCCTGGTTTTTTTCAATGAAGCTGCTCATTTAGATAGTTTAAAAGCATACATAAAAACTCTATATATTTCAGAGAATCAAAAGTCACTACCTGATGATGTTAATCAAAGAGTAGATCAGTTCACAATGAATCAATGATGAATAAGCAATCAGAATGACTGACATTGCTGCCAGAATAATGACAAGTACTAATTTTAGCAAATATTTTAATTTTGTTAACGAATAAACAAAATCTAAAAGTATTTTTGTTTGTTTCTAAAAAACAGTTTGTCTGAATAATGAATGTTAATACATATACTTTACCATCCAGTAACACCACCAATAACCATTTCTTTGCCAACAGAACCATCAGTAACATCTTTTAATTGTCTATCTAACCAGCTTTCTTCTTTTTTCTTCTTCAATTTGGATACGTCAAATACTTCAGATATTGCTGGCATGATGGAAACAGTTCTTTAAATTTCTATAAATATAAATGCAGAAAATAAGCAACTATGCAAAACTTAATGAATTGTACATTTAGGGATCATGCTACACAGCATAAACTACCCTTCCCCCTTTTTCTCTAAATAGGACACAAATTTAATAAGAGACCTTAAATATTTTATGAGTGACATTCATGTAATTAAGATACAGTAAAACTTTGATACAACAATACATAATACAATATTTAACGATACTTAAAATGATATGACCAAAAAAAGTTATTGTTTTAGAGCAGTGGTTCAGAACTTAGCCTAACCTGCAGACCACTTTTCAACTTTTAATTTACCCACAGACAACTTAAAAGAATTCCTTCTATGGGGGAAGGGGGGGGGGAGAATAAAATTAAAAAAAAAAAAAAAAAAAAGTCTCCACAAAATGTAGTGATAAAATGAAACATTAAAAAAAGATTCTTAAATAAATTTAGAAATGTATGCATAATTTTTTATTTTTAAAAGTTTTTTTAAAGGTGAATTAGGAAATAAATTGTAAGTGTTATGCATTCTATTTCTACCTTTCCGGCATCAATGTAATTTATTATCACGTATATCTTTGACTAGATGTGGAACACTTGGTTTTCTTTCCCTAATTTGCAAGGATTATGAAACATTTTTTTTCTTCTAAAAATGACCATAAACCAGGAATGCACAACCTATGTCCTGCGGGCCAATCTTGGCCCCTGGTGCCTGTTTTGTTGGCCTGCCATCACTGTTCAGTTTTGCTAAAAAAAAAATTGTTTGCGGTTTTATTTTCGATTTCGCTTGACATTCCTGTTTTCACACACGGAGACCGTGCTCTCTTCCCTGTTTTGCGATGACGTCACTGAGCTCATTAAAATAAGGAAGGGAACAAACTTATTTTTTCCATAATCTCAACTAATCATGAAGTTAAAAATATGCAAACTAGTATTAGTAGACCTTCCAAATAATGGAATGATTTTACAAGTATGTATTTTTAGAGGGGGGAAAACTGTATTTAAACTCACAGTTTAAAGTACATTTTGCTTTCTAAGATTCTAAAAATTTTATAGAAACAATTATTATTGTATGTATGTAAACTTATGTTTGTAATTTGCATATGCAAACATATGCAAATTATATGTTTGCATATGGGAGAGGGTGGGGTGAAGGGATATCAGAAACTCGAAATATGTACCCATGAACATTCATTTAAAAAAAAAAACCTGAGTTGTAGGTATAAGTACCTTTAAACATCGTCGGTTTCACTATCTATTTAGCCTCCCGCCTTGAATCCCCCCCCCCCCAAAAAAAAAGAGAACTTTATATTTTGAGGGGTATTTTTTTTCTGCAGACCAATTTACTTGGAGAAATTTATTTGTCTAGTGTTAGCTCAAATTTGCTCATATTAAATCAAGAAAAGTTAATAAAAGTTGTGTTTTATTTTATTATTGCACAAAACCTAGACATTTGTGCACCCAAGTAGGAGGAAGGATTGGGATAAACCCCTCCCAGATCCAACGCATTGGAAGTTTTATTTATATCTAATTAGCATTAGCAATCCCATTAACTAATTAAGTCACACAAAATAAATTATAATATAATTAGCACTATTTATTTTCTCGGTTAATTTATCTATACTATAATAATGTGAGGGTGAAATCCTCCCTTCAAAAAAAAAAAAAAAAACTTTCTGGGTGCATTTATGAACATGGGGCCCCTTGATAACATTTGCTACTGGCCCCGTGCTCTCTTAATCTGGCACTGACCTTTCCACACACTGTCAGGTTAGGTTCAGAAAGAGTATTGGTGTGCACCTCCCTCTTTGGCTCCAATTTACTGGATAGTTTATTTATAGGGTCCCCCAAAAAGATTTTAAATATATTACGCTTTATGGGCAGAAATTCATTAAAGCATATTTTAGAGATACTATTAAATAATTTCCAATGGCTCATAAGTGATATCTGTTGTTAAGGATTACAAAATGAATCTCTAAATCGAAAACACTGTCTGTATAATTTATAATTCTACAGGAACGCTCAAAAGAATTTTAACACATTACGGTCAATGGCAGTTTTAGAGACATTTATCCATTTCAAGCATAATACCAACCTACCATGCATAGGTGAACCCATGGAGGGGGCTATGACGGCAAAAGCCCCCCTAAAGCTGGGGGGCTGAAAAGCTTTGAAAATTGTCACAAATGAATTAAAATACTTTGTTTTAAAAATTGTCTTCAAATTATTTTTAAGAAAAAGGGAAATTGCTTTTTAAATAAATGTTTACAGTTAGTGCAACACATGTACGACAGTAATTTTTTACAATATTGTTCACAATACACATTATTGTACAATACAGAATTTTTTGGTTACAGTGTCACTAAAAATATCAGATAACTATTTATGACTCTATAACAAGGTACAGTGATAGTGGGCTTTTGTTCTATGGGCAATTGGTACAGAATATTTTGATATTATAAGAGAGTTATAACTATAATCATAGGAATATTTTTTTTCTATAAAGTATTTGTACTTCTAGCCCTCCCTAACTTGAAATCCTGGGTGCACCACTGCACCATGTAATTTGGTAATGGTCTGAAGGCAGAAAAATTGCACCAAAAGTCACCAAGCTTGGCAACTTTTGGTGTACGTATGTATGTAACTCGCATATCTCAAAAACTATTAAGAGCCGTTGCAAAAGCAAATCGGGCAGGTCAATAGAAAAAAGTTCCCATCACCATCTCAGAATTTCATGATTTTCTTTTATTGTGTTGCCTTACCCAAGGAAAGAACAAATCTGAAATAGTTTTGATTTACCTCTTTTAGTTTTGGAGTTATGGGGGGGTCAAAGTACCCCAGAGGAGCAACGTTGAATTAATTTAGGGCCATTTTTGCCACTTTATTGTCTCAACTGTGACTGGCTCAGAGGTGCTTCAGAGAATTTTTTCATTTCATCCTATAATATACCTTGTATATTAACATCTCAAATTGAAAATTCATTCGAAAATTGTCAGAGCCCCAAATAAGGGCCCCCCAAATTCATAAAAAATACAGTTTTTAAAATGCTTTAAATCTTTGCTCTGACGTAATACAGAAAAACTTTTTGCACAGTGCAGTTATATATCTTCATATAAAGTGAATCTAATGTTAAAATTTTTTGAAGGCCCCCAGGGCCCCCGAGTACGGGGCCCCAAACATGGTCCTTAACGCTAATTTACGCAATTTCGAAGCATTGCTACAGCTGAAGCCGACTTCCCACAGGATAACTATTGACATGGAGATGTAGTATCAACATAGTAGTTTCATATTATGAAAAAACATTTTTTGAAGGTACAACTGTTTCCAAGAAAAATCCCAAAAAGTACCTCCCTATTTGGACATTCCACTGGCACGCATGGGGGCATTTCGGCATTACTTTTAGAAGTTTAATCGACTGTAGCAGTATTGAAAATTAACCTATTCTTCATATATCACAAACATATCCTCCATATATCACGAATAGTTCTTTTACAGGGGCACTCATAAGAATTACATTACGCTGAATGGGATCTCTGCAACTACTGAACCGATTCGAAAAATATTTTCACTGATAGAAAGCTACACTATTCCTGAGTATTATAAGCTACCTTTCAGCATGCAGCATAACTAGTTCTTTTACAGGGACACTCAAAAGAATTCTAGCACATGACGCTATATGGACATCTCTGTAACTACTGAACCGATTCTAAAGATCTTTTCACTGAAAGCTACACTATTCCTGAGTAACATAGGCTAAAATTCATGCATGCAGCATAATTTACAGGAACACTCAAAATAATTCATAAACATTGTAGTAACTGTCTCCATTCGCCACTCAAATTTATTCAAATTTTATTAAACTCCATTCAAATTTTTGAACAGTGCAGTTATATACTTCATATAAAGTGAATCCAATATTAAATATTTTTTAAGCCCCCCAGTGCGGGCCCAAACATGGTCCTTAACGCTAATTTATGCAATTTCGAAGCATTGGCACAGCTGACTCTGACTTCGCACATGAGAACTATTGGCATGGAGATGTAGTTTCAACATAGTAGTTTCATATGAAAAGATATATTTTTTGATTACAGTGTTAAATTTTTCTTGAAAACGGTGATGCTTTCAAAAATATATCTTTTCATAATATAAAACTACTATGTTGAAACTACATCTCCATGCCAATAGTTCTCATGTGCGAAGTCAGAGTCAGCTGTGCCAATGCTTCGAAATTGCATAAATTAGCGTTAAGGACCATGTTTGGGCCCCCGTACCGAGGGGCCCTGTGGGCTTTCAAAAATTTTTAACATTGGATTCACTTTATATGAAGTAATATAACTGCACTGTTCAAAAATTTGAATGGAGTTTAATAAAACTTGGATAAATTTGAGTGGCGAATGGAGACAGTTACTACAATGTTAATGAATTATTTTGAGTGTTCCTGTAAATTATGCTACATGCTTTAATTTTAGCCTTTGTTACTCAGGAATAGTGTAGCTTTCAGTGAAAAGATCTTTTGAATGACTGTTCAAAAATTTGAATGGAGTTTAATAAAATTTGAATAAATTTGAGTGACGAATGGAGACACTTACGACAATGTTTACAATCATTTTGAGTGTTCCTGTAAATTATGCTACATGCATGAATAGCCTATGTTACTCAAAAATATTGTATCTTTCAGTGAAAAGATCTTTAAAATCGGTTCAGTAGTTACAGAGTTGTCCATACAGCGTCATGTGCTAGAATTCTTTTGAGTGTACCTGTAAAAGAACTAGTTATGCTGCATGCTGAAAGGTAGCTTATAATACTTGGGAAAAGTGTAGCTTTCTATCAGTGAAGAAGTTTTTCGAATCGGTTCAGTATACTCATAGCATAATGTAATTGTTATGAGTGCCCCTGTAAAAGAACTATCTGGGATATATGGAGGATATGTTTGTGATATATGAAGAATAGGTTAATTTTCAATACTGCTACAGCAGTGGCGGCCCGTGGTCAAAACTGTTAGTGCAGCCGGAAGCATATGAGCCCCCCCCCTTCCTCCGGACAGGATTGGAAAATCTTTGTTATTGAATTCGAAAGCTGGCTGATTAAGCCCTCACCAAGGGAAAAAAAAAAAAAAGAAATTACATAAAAAATGTAAGAGATCCTATTTTACTTCCATAAAATGGACATAAATTTCAACCAGCCGCTCTTATCCTCAAAATTGCATTAATCCGTGTCTGATTCGAAGTTTCCTTAGAATTTTCTTTTGTAACGATAACTTGAGAAGAAAAGAAAAAAAAAAGAAAACTTACTTATTTTTTATAAGTCAAATCAATCCTACTTTCTTTTAAACATGCGAATCGGTCAGTGATGTCCCCATAAAAAGGCATTGTTTTAATTCAGATATCAATGATTTTAAAAGATCTTTAAAATTTCCCATGTTTAAAGAATTTTCTCGCTTGCCATGTCCTCTAAATGCCAGTTGTTGCTTATTTAAAAACAATACTGCTTTGATGGGTAATTGTCCATTCATAAGCGAATATTCAGGCTTACCTTCTTGATAAATTCAGCAATATAAAGTGGAGAGTTTTCCAAACATATATTCTCCTTATCCCCTCCCTCACTTCTCAGTCGAGTTCTCAAGTTCAGCTGCCATTAAAAAATCTTACTTCAGCTGTATCAGCTACAAACTCCCTATGCCGGAGAGGCTGCTTACGTAGTCGTTGTCATGGCAACGGTGCGGCCAATTTTCTTTTCAGTGCTCTGGGCTGAACCAAAGATTTTCCCAATTGAATTGCGGGAAGATTAAAGTACTTTTTTTCTGAATGAGCGATCCGGCCACAATACTTTTATTTTGTTTGGTTTTTTTCAAAGATTTTTTTAATTTACCATAGGAATTCCACAATTCTAATCTGAATTTAGGAAAATTAGTAGAATAAATTATTTTAAAGTATGTGCTGATAATTTCAAGTGCAGCCCGGCTGTACTTGCTGTATCCCACTGTGCTACAGAAGATTAAACTTCTAAAAGTAATGCCGAATTGCCCCCATGCATGCCAGTGGAATGTCCCAAATAGGGAGGTACTTTTTGGGATTTTTCTTGGAAACAGTTGTACCTTCAAAAAATATTATTTCATAATATGAAACTACTATATTGATACTACATCTCCATGTCAATAGTTATCCTGTGGGAAGTCGGCTTCAGCTGCAGCAATGCTTCAAAATTGCGTAAATTAGCGTTAAGGATCATGTTTGGGGCACCATACCGGGGGCCCTGGGGGCCTTCAAAAATTTTTAACATTGGATTCACTTTATATGAAGATATATAACTGCACTGTGCAAAAAATTTTTCTATATCACGCCAGAGCCAAGATTTAAAGTATTCTTAAAACTGTACATTTTATGAAATTGGGGGTAATTTGGGGGGGGGGGGCCTTATTTGGGGCTCTGACAATTTTTGAGTGAATTTTCAATTTGAGATGTTAATATACAAGGTATATTATAGGATAAAATGAAAAAATTCTCCGAAGCACATCTGAGCTAGTCACAGTCGAGACAATAAAGTGGCAAAAATGGCCCTAAATTAATTTGACGTTGCTCCTCTGGGGTACTTTGACCCCCCATAACTCCAAAACGAAAAGAGGTAAATCAAAAATATTTCAGATTTGTTCTTTCCTTGGGTAAGGCAACACAATAAAAGAAAATCATGAAATTAAGAGATGGTGTTGGGAACGCCCTGCCCGATTTGCCTCTGCAATGCCTCTTAATCGTAAATTGTTGAAATTTTATATATAAGATTTCTGTAACATCTAGTTGTGCACCTAATTTTTGGTTCCAATCTACTGTAAAGTTTATTTACAGGACCACCCAAAAGAATTTCAGCACATTAATGTCTATGGACATCTTCAAAACATTACGTCGGTAATCAGTCATTGTTTGGTCCATTCCAAAATCTCATCATTTGTCATCAATCTTGGTGAGTTTTTCCGAAATATTGCTAAATTTGGCACCCAAAATAATTACATATTTCATATAACTCTAAAACTGTTTACCATAGAATGTTGAGACTTTGTATTTAGATTGCATTGTAACATACAAATGTGCAACTCTTTTTTGATGCAATCGACTGGGTAATTTATTTACAGCACATATGGACAACCTACGGCCTGTGGGCCAGATGTGGCCTGCCAAGGCTTTTGAGCCAGCCAGCAGAACATATCAAAACATCGTACAAAACACATATAAACTAGTCAAAATCCCATATAAATCCCAATTATACAGCCCGCAACTTCACTATCATCCTGAAGTTTGGCCTGCGACTTCGCTAACACTCTAAAATTTGGCCCGCAACTTTTCAAAGGTTGCCCATACCTGATTTACAGGGTCAACCAAAAGACTTTAAGGTATATGGATACATTTAATTCATTGAAAGTCTGTGGTCAATTACTACTTTAGCTATCCCCAAAATCTTACAAACTATCTCAAGTTTGTCAGCTTTTTACGAAATATTGCCAAATTAAGCGCTAAAAGCAAATCTTTCAAACTAAACCATGCTTGACAATATCTCAAATATTTAGCTAGAATTTGCTAAACCACCTTTCTCAAACATAGATGAAGTGCACTGAAAATATTCATGCTGCTATTTTGGCAACTAAAATTAAGAAAATGGTTACTAAACTGGTGACTTCTTTATGTTGTTGAGGCTACTAATGATACTATTTTTTTCCTTCAGACATTAGTGGACACCCTGTGTTTAGTATAAAGTCTAAAAATTGCAATTGCCTCACCACGGGGGAAATCTGCTTTACATGTTTGGTCTATACATTGCTAACTTTTGGATGCAGTCCTAGTTCTGATTTCTTTACAAAAACTGTTACTGTATAAAGAAATCTTATAAGTGGAATTTAACAGCTGTTAAAACCCTTAAAACAAGCTTTTATCAAATTTTGGCAAGCACAGATCAACTTGTAGTAAAAATGTTTCAAACTTCCAACTACAGTGAAGGAGGTGTTTGTTACAGAAAGCACGATTTCTTTATTTTATTGCAGCGTAAATAAATGTGTTACCATGCATATAAGAACTTTTGATCTTGCTAATAGTTTTATTAAAACTTAGCATATTCATGTAACGAAAATATCACTTCTTGACCACACAATGCAATATTTATCTAAAAAACTTTTTTACATTCTTCTCAGTGGCAGTTCACTGTAATTCATTCTAAATGTTTTTCTGAAAATTGTTTTCAGTATGAGCTAAACATTTGCTATGTTTTTTTTTTCTACATAAAATAGCATACAGCTGAAAACATTTAACATAAAAATGAGGGGACTGAAATATTTTTTCATGTTCACAGATTCTTAATAAATTTCACAGTAAACTGTCTGGACCACAATACCATTTTATGCTAAACAATTTTTGTGTTGAATGTGTTTCGCTGTATGCAGAAGAGTTTTGATTGGCCAAATTTTACTTGACTGAGTTATTGAAAAATTCCTCCTTTTTTCTATCCAAACAAATAAAAAAAGGTCCTAAATTAATGTGGACTTTATTTCATCTGTTGCATTCTTTTGTGAAGACTGGTGGTGCAAAATTGAGAAATTTCAATCATGTTATTGTATGTCAGAAAAGGCAATAACTTTTTTTTTTTTTTTTTTTTTCTAATGACAGAGAACTTGACAAAAAGTATCAAAAAGAAAAACACAAGGAACAAGAAACAAAACAAGAATGTCATTGTCATGTTTGGCTTCTAGGTTCCCAATATCACCCGACCAAGGAGGCTCGACGAAGAGCTCTGCAGCAGGTGATGTGGTGGTTATCCATTATAACAAGGTCCCCACAGAGCAGGGTGCAAATGGACGGGGGGGATGCCGGGGATCGTCTCCTGCTGAAGTATGTAATATCCCTAGCTAGAGAAATATTAATTGATCCCTACCAGGGATGCTATTAATCCCCTGCTGGAGAAATGTTAAATTAGTCTCTGTCCCTACAAGTATCGAGAATAGAAATTCTTTTGTTTACTAGACAAAGGAACAAGTTACAAATATCCCTTTGAAATAGATATACACGTGCTTGATGTCACTTCTCATTCAGTAACTGGGGTCAGGTTTCAAAGGAATCTACTGCGAAATGAACAAACAAGCACTGGTCTGCCACAAGCCGAATTGGAGGGTAGACGTAGAACCGACATAGGTAGGATTATGTGCATAGAAAATCGGGGGTTCAACTTTTGTTTGAATTTAAGTCACTTCCCAGACATATTGGTGACTGCATTTGATATATAATACTTAATATATTATGTCAGTGGAGCAGTGGCGTAGCCAGAAACTTTTCATTGGGGGGGGGGGGGGGGATGACTACTCCAACTCAGATATATGCATACTTGTCTGTGATAAGGGAGTAAAGAATATACATTTTGAATGGCAAAAAATTCCTCATGGGGGGGTTGTGACCCCCCTAGGCTACACCACTCGAGTGGAGCATTAACACCTTTCCTTCTCTTTTTTTTTCTTTTCAAATGTCCTCTCCTGGAGAATGTTTTCTTTCAAACGCCCCTCCCTGGAGAAAATGCTCAATTCGCACCTTGCCGCAGAAGGTGCAATAGGGATTCGAGAAGATACCAATGGTGAAAAGGTGTACAGCCAAGCAGTCATGTAAAGTCTAAAAATTGCAACCGCCTCACGACAGGGGAAATCTGGTATACATGCTTGGTCTATATGTCACTAACTTTTGGATGCAATCCTAGTTCTTATTTCTTCACAAAAATGGGAAAACGCAGAATTCTTGATGAGACATTTCATAGTGCAAAAAAAGAACTCTTGAATTTATAAGCTGCAACACACCAGCCCACCTCTTCGCCAATGCAAAAAATGATTGTATTTCTTCCTTCAAATCAAATACTTTTTTGAGCAATTTGACATGGGTCAGCCATCTTACTTCACCATAAAAAGTAATGTCTTCATAATCAGAATCCACAGACTTGTGAAATTCTTGAAACTCATGGTGATTCAACCCCTTCTACTTAAAAAAGTTTACTGTTTCAATGATCAGTGTCATTTCATGATCCATTTTCAGGGACTAGGAACATTGATTCTCTTCATGAATAATGCAATGAAAATTTAGCATTAAAGTATTCCCAACTTTGGAGGCTTCTTTTTCCATCAATTTTACCAAACCTTCGTGCTTCCCAGCCATTGCTGAAGCACGATCCGTTGCTAGGCTAGCTTTGTTTAGCTGTAATGAAAACCGACTCAAAGTCTGTAGCCGCCTCTAAGAAATCTCGTGACTTAGTAGTGCCCTTAAGTGGATAGAGTGCTGCTATTTCTTTAGTCTTTTTAAAGTGGACATCAGCACTAGGGTGGGCCGAAAAAACTTTTTTTTATTTTTTCTAAAATGGCTAGTGTAGAAAAGTTGTTACACATTTAGACAAGAAAAACCGTAAAAAAAATTTTAGAAAAAAAATATATCTTCCGAACGTGCATTTACTTTGAAATATTGAAAAAATTAAGAAAATGAGTTTTTTTTTTACAATTTTTTAAAATACTAAAACGTTTCAAATTTGAAAAGTGTTGGGTCAGGTTGCGTATGGTAAAGCTAATAGTACGAGGAAAAAAATTAAAACATTTGATTACTCAGTATTAATCGAGCACAGATAGCCTTAAAGATTAGCGTTAAATCCATATTTTGAAGGATTTCAATGAGACGACTGCTTGTCTGTGGGTGTTGGAGATGAGTAGTAGGATATGCAGAAATATATTTATTCGAAAATGACTTGTTGAATAAACATGTCTTACTTATAAATTAAAAAAAAAATTGTGAAAAAAATATGATCACGCATTAATTTTGAAATGTCGAAAAATTAAGATTTTTTTTTTTTTTTTCCACTCAGAAGTGGTCTTAAAAGATCTGAATAATGCATTTCAAATACAATAGTTCGCGACGTATAGAGAAAGTGTTAAAAGCCAGGAAAACATTATATATATGCATATATATGTGTGTTTAAAACATTTACCATATTTCCAAAAATCTTAAAAATAGCATTTTTTGAAAACTTATTTTCATAAGATTGCTGCAAATGTTCTTACTGCCCTTTCTACTTTTATCCTAACATTCGATATTATTGCTTGTGAAACTCATACACATTGAAAGCAGCTTTTGATGAAAATTTCGGCATAATAGACCTTGATAACAAAGTATTTCTTATATAACCGTCTCTAGCTAAAGTTCCGAACACGCTTTTGCTGGCCTCAGTGACAAGTTTCACGCAACGCTCCACAGCTTGGGTGTGACATGAAAATCTATTGAAGTCCGAAATCCACTGCCTGCCAGTTTTCATCATTTCTTCTATTTGTTCATCAGGCACATTCCTTAACAAAGGTGGCGGAGTGACATTACAAAGATTCCACTGAATCATGTCTACATAATCAGTCGCGTTGAAGTCAAGTGTCGGCACTCTAAAGTCTCTAATTCTTTTCATCTTGCAATTTTCCCGAGCTTTGAGAACTCGACGACATCCCAATTCCCTCACATGCTGTCTTTCGTCCGTAATCATAGCCAAAATCAAATTTTCGGGGTGTGCTAAGTATGAATTTCGTTGTATTACCGGATCGCCTCAAACACAATTTTAGGACCTTTAGAAAAATAACCACTTGCTTTGATTTGAAACCACATAGGCATGTAACAATGTAAAATGAAGTGCACCAGCTGCTTCAGCTTTTCTGAGGGGTTTTCTTCTCTGACATATAGTCTAAGTACTTTCTTTGCTGTTGTTACCCATCGTGAATGTGATAACGAACCTGGTTCTCGAGCAGCCAAATCCTCTGAGCATTGACCAATTTTGATTGCTGCAGAAATATCTAGTAGATATAGTTGGTCTTTGCTCACCTCTTTCTTGTCGGTATTCGAAACAGTGCAGTCAATAGGCGAAAAATTAACTGCAGAAAGTTTTTCGCAGGTTTTCATTTTTTGTCCTATTTCACCACTGAACTATCATGATCCTGCTGTATCGCCTGGAAAAGATGTCTCAGTGGCAGCTCGTTGAAATGTAAAAGGCAAATACACCATTGCATTGGTCTACCAACTTTAATCTCAATTTGATGAATAACACTATTTTTCCAGCCAGTGTTAGTGGCCGTTCCATCACACCCAATTAATTCGAGTTCTTGAAGAGAAATATTCAATTTAGCCAAATGAGCGATAATTGACAAAGCAATGTCTTTAACAAGTCCAGTTGTGGGTGAAACATTTGAAAGATATTTAGAGCCTGGTTCTAGAACCAAGGAATAATGTTCTTCTTTTTGGTTCCGACGATAACGTTTAGAACCCACCATTTCAATCACCATAGTCTCATCTTTCCTTCCGTCAAAGTAAAGACCACGTAAATGTTTATTTACAACTTTGAACTGCAAATGATGTCGATTACTAATTTTTTCTCTTCTAACTATGTTTTTGTCAATAACATGAGACGAGTCTTCTTCGTTTATGATGCCGAAGTCTTGGAGCACACTGGATGTAATCGCAGTCAGATACCCCATACCGATCACTTGCCGCAGAGCAGTCGATGTTAGTTTTTTTCTTCAAGTAGTCAAATGGGGGGGGGGGGGGTTGAGGGATCCTGATGACGCAGTAGTCGCCTTCGAGCCTTCGCTACAGTATTTTTTTACTTTGTAGCAGAGATGGTACTACTTACTCATCTCTGACAGGTAGTTGCCTTATTGCAATCCTTCGAAATAGGGCTTTTACACTAGTTTTTAAAAGTTTTTAAGGCAATGCGCAATCGATTAATAATGATTAATCAAGGGGCTTTAATTTTTTTCCACGTTTTATTATCTTTACCATACACATCCTAACATAGCTCTTTTCAAATTTGAAACGTTTAGGTATTTTTAAAAATTCTCAAAAAACCTCATTTTCTTATTTTTTTCAATATTTCAAAGTGAATGCGCGATCGGAAGATATATTTTTTTCCTAAAAATTTTTTTACGGTTTTTCTTGTCTAAATGTGTAACAACTTTTTTACACTAGCCGTTTTTGAAAAAATAAAAAAAAGTTTTTTTGGCCCACCCTAATTAGCACATCTGATAACAATTACCACTTGGGCAGTATCTGTCATGTCTGTGCTTTCATCTAATTTTTATTAATTTGAGTGAGGTCCGTGGCCCACAAGACGATGGTGTGCCAATGAAAAAGCAACAAAAGCTCTGAGAAAAAATTATGTTGAAATCATCAATACTCTGCAAGGTTTGACATGTGATGAAAAGCAAACATCATCTACCCGAAATGAAGCAAAAGTTCTTCATAAAAAAACTTTATGAAGTTTGAAAATGCATTACATAGAGTTATTTGGGACTCCATCGTGCAGAGATTGAATCAAGCACGTACAGTTCTCCAAAGTTCCACAGCAAAATTACAATTAGTTTCATCTATGTTTGATACATTAATAGACAACATACTATCTGTGAGAGATAATTTTGAAAATTATGAGAGCCAAGCTTTGACAATCTTGCTAAACACATCATATGAAACAGAAAGAAAAGGAATTGCACCTTGAACTAAGTGTTTAGTTCAAAGTCAAACCCTGAAGTTGTTGGGTCCGTGGATGAAATGCCAAGTATGTCATGAAAATGACCCACAGTTTGAGTTGTACCACTAGAGGTGAAGGCTTTAAAAATTGACGATACTTTATATTTTCTCTACTTAAATTTATTTAAACATTGCACAAAAAGAACACTTACAAAACAAAAAAAATTTAAAAACAATTTCAGATTTTAAGATAAACCAGGCCATCTGCAATAAATATAAATGGAAAAATTTCCAGTTCCAATGCAAGCCTTTTATAAAATATCTGGCAGAAATACATCATGCCCTTCCTATGACTAGGGCAACCTTCTAGCTGTATCAGCAGCCTGGCCTGTGTGTTTTCTCATAAAGCAGACACTTTATATACTATATAAAACAGGTTAATTTTACAGTTACAGAATAAAAAAAAGTATGCAACATTTGCATAAAATAAAGGTTCAATAAATTTGCATATTGAAAACAACCTCAGAAAATTGCCTTTCACTTCAGGCTTTTCACTCTTCACCCATGGTTAAAACATTAGTTAAAAGTCCTACCCTAACCAGAACTAATTCTCTTACCCCCATGATTCTTTAGAGAACCTAAGCATCTATTTGTCAAAAGGAAGACCCTTAATTTTCAGGAAGCATGACATCATTAAACTACTGGGCCATAGTTCAGAGGCTATTTCCATCCAGCAGCAACACAACAACTTTATTAAATATTGAGCTTAGGTTTTTAAATTTTACTTTGAAGTTGTCTTCAATGAATAAAAAGTATATTATTTCAATTTTATTTATTTAATTAATTTTTTTTTCAATAAGAATTAGGGGTTTTATTTTGTTTATATTTTTAACATATTAGAAATACTACTATTTAGGGTTATGAAGAAGTTTAAAACCATTTGAATTTTATTTTTAAACTGATATTAATTACTTTTAGTTGAACTTTAATACAATTAAGATAGGTTTAACCCATGGGTGAATAACATAAACAAAACTTAAGCCTAATTGGCACATCAAAAAAACTTTATGAAATAGATGGCTGATGCAAGGCCAGGGGAAAACAATTGGGCAAAATAAATTTTTAGCATCTTAAATTTGAATTCAGTTAAATATATTTAGTTTAATAAAAATTATTTAGCTCCAACAGAAGTAAACTTTGAGATCCTCGCACCAATTAATCAATACATGTCACTAAGTATTTTGTGATTCAATTTATTTAATAGAGATCCAATTTAAGAAGATGTAAAGTGCCATATGAAGACTTAAAAAAAATTTGCTTGTTTGAATATGAATGGTAACACTTTCCAAGAAAATGGAAAAGAATTGGTGAAGTTTTATCCATCAGATTTAGCTGAAGAATTTCCAGATGAATTGCAGTAATTTAGCTCCATAGTAACTAAAAATTCATGTACATTAAACTTGTTAAAAATGATCAAGAACTTAAATTTATCCTCTGCATTCTCCAATGTAGAAACTGCACTCAGGATTTTTTTTACTATTCCAGTTTCAAACTGTAGTGGAGAAAGGTCTTTGTTAAAAAGATTGAAATCACCCCTTCGGTCATATCTCCTTCAACAAAAGCTATCTCTGTGCTCTGCATGAATTCTGATCTTACTCAGAACATTACTTATGATGAAATAAGAAATACCTTTGCAGAAAACAAAATTTGTACGAAACGATTAAAAGTTAATAACTTCTTTGTTGGCTTTAAACTGAAATACAAATTGACCAATTCTTTGTTTTCTTGAATATAGAAATTTGAAAATTAGAAAACTTATCAAGGGGAAAAAAAAACAGTGATTACATATGAACTTTAAAGAAATAATGGTATTAGTAAGCTATTTAAATATGAAATATAGTAATAGTAAATGTTAGTACAGTTTTTTGAATGATACGAGGATATTTTTCCTGTAAGCATTTTTTTTTTTTTGTGTGTATATAAAATTTTTCCATATATAAAGCCTAAATTTAAGCCAATATTTTATTTAACTTAACATTTGCAAATACAAATATTGTACTAAAATTTAAAAAATTAAGAGTTGATATATGTTTTTGTTCCTAGTATTATTAAATAGAGGTTTTTAGGCAGGGGCGAGTTAAAGCTCCCCTCTCTAGAGGTTTTCATCTCCCATTCTTTCAACGGAAAATCTATTTAGTTATATCCATTATCAGAAATATTAAATTATTATCCTATTTTGCCTTACTCGATTAAATTAATTTTTAAATGTGTAAAACAGTCCAGCAAAGTATTAGTTTTATTACATTTTTTTTTTAAATTTTATGAACATGAAATGCTTAGTGTGCAAATACTTTTGTGAATAATTTGCATTTCTTTCTAATGTATAACTGAATTTATGTTTGTTTTATACTTTAATATTTTCAAAAATTTTATGTAAAATTTTAATTAGATGAATAATAAACTATTTGCATGAATAAACATAATTTTTTTAAGTTTTTAAAAATTATAATTGTGTCCTATTACTTTTGTGAGACACTGTATCTCATCTCCAAAGTACTTTCATTTGCAGACTACATCAACTAATTAATCAATCCCAGCTTTCGCTAAACCAGGGATGAGATTGGCAAAAAAGCTGAGATCATACGAGAGCAAAAATTTGTACATGTGATATTTATATCTAATTAATGTGAAAGAAGTTTTAAGAGAAGAAAAACATTGGAGCATGCTAGAAGATAAAAAATATTACACAGTTAACTGATAACTACAATCAGAAATTCACAGAAAAAACAGAACTTGAAAAAAGACAAAAAAGTGATTTCCTCTTTATTCACAAAAAGCTGAAATCAGCTAAAAAGCTGAAGAATCACATCCCTGCTAAACCATTGCCAAGCTCTCAAATAGTGTTTTGAGAGAGAGAGATTTTTGAATAATTTTGTGCCTGAAATATTTTATTTCTCTTAATTTATGATGTTAAGTCAAAAGAAAGCATTTGTTTTTTCAAAATATACAGGCATCAAAAATCATCTCTTACCCACAACCAAATGTTCGAAAGATTAATTCTAGACTCCTCTTCCTCAACATACAGGGAATATATATATATATATATTTTACAGCAGCATGCAATCCACGATGTACATATGAATCAAGCAATTTATTCAAAGTAGATAATAAAACTAAAAAAAGTTTTCTCAATAAAAGTACTGTAGCATCTTTATTTCATACATTACACTTTTCTTCATACAAAATCTCTAGTAACATAATTTTTAACATTAAATAGCAGCTCTCATTGCCACTACTAGTATTATCATCACAATCCTTGTCATCACTGGCAGTGCCCAATTAATTTTGTGAGACACTGTATAGCATGCCATGTTCAGGGTTCGTATGGGTCCTTAATTTGCAAAAATTCTGAATTTTTGAAAAAATATCACAATATGTCTTACTACTTGAGATGCTCAAGAGAACTTTTTTCCCCATTTTATGAAAAACAGAGCCACTTAAAATATCTGACCATTATATAAAAATATTTCAAAAATTCGGAATTTTAGCAAATCTAGGATCCGCATGAACCCTGCATTTTAAAGGAATGTGGTTTGCAATGTTAGAACAAGAATGAAGATATTTATTAATTCATTTTAGAGGTTGTGTTGATAAGTGAAGTTTGAGGGAAAGTAAGTTGAAAGTGAATGTATTGATAATTCAGTGTCTTTAATTTTGCTCTGTGGATGAAGAGTGCAATATTATGAATCTTGTTGCCACAAGAGAATCTTTTTTAGCATGGACATTGTTGCAATTTTAAATGGTTTGAAGTTAAGTGTGTTATTGACTGCTACTCACTAAGAAAATGTCATGGTGGAACACAGTGATAAATAAAGTCATCAAGGGTTTCCAAAGGCTTTAGGGGGTCATTTTACAAAAAAAAATGTGCTATTTCGAGTTTGTGGTTTGTAGTTTTCGAAATAATTATTTAAAAATATTTTTGTAAGATATTTTAAATATTATGACATATTTTTAACTAAAATTAATAAAAATTTATTATGTTATTTTTCTTATTTGCTTTTTTCAATGAACGGAAGGATACTTGTATACCTCTGTTACATGTCACAACATATTTTCCTCCGTTAGTTAAAATTTTTTATTTGGGAATACCTTATTCCCCCGTACACGATATATATTTCGGTTACACACATAACCATCTTCAGTCGTTTCTGGACCTCTCACTAATGGCGGCTTCTTTTTATATCTTCTTCGTTCTTCTTCTTGAAAGTTCGATGCATGACGTCATCCCATGATTGGTCGATTGTATGAAGCGTATCGTTGATGCTGCCCTCTGTCGTCAATATTTCTAAGCTCTCACGAATGTAGGCATATATACTATTTTTAAAGTTGGCTATTTTTTTAATATTTTTAAAATCAATGGTAATGGGCTCTTTCAAAGCAAGACGGGCTAGAGCGGTACTTTGTTTCTGAAGGTTAATGTCTTTAAAATGTTCGTTTTTTCGTTCTTTAATTTTCCTTTTTGTAACGCCGATTTAGCAATTTTCTTTATTAGTATCGTTTGACATAAAATTAATTTTATAGATCCCTGCAGTTTCGATGGGGTTGATTGGGTCTTTTTCCGATCTAATGCGCTGAAAGATTGTTTTATTAGGTTTAATTGGAATACGGAAGTTCTTTTTACTGGCGATATTAGAAAGTTTATTGGCTATCCCTCGGCTAAAGGGGGATAGCGGTAGTAAAACGTGGTTTATCTTTTTGACGGTTGTCTATAACATTTAATTTACGTTGCCTAGCTTTGAGAACTTTGTCGAAAATTTCTCGAGGGTAGTGGGCGTCTTGACATTGTTTCTTTATGAAAGCAATTTCTTTTTGAAGGAGGTCGTTGTTAGAACACACTTTGAAAGCGCGGTCGATATAGGAACGAATAGCAGCAATTTTATAGTTGAAAATATATAGTTTAAAATTTACTATAATATATAGTTTAAAATTAGTATATTATAAATAGTAGAAAATATATAGTTTAAAATTTACTATATTAGTATTACAAGTAGGTTTTCGAAAAATGGTGGTCTCAATGAGATTATTGTTTCTGGTTATGTTCACATCTAAGTAATTGAGGTTATTATTGATTTCTTTTTCGTAGGTAAATTTAATGTTCGGGTCTATGGCATTAAGTTGATTGATCAAATTATTTTCTTCATTATTGTGGGTGGTAACTGAAAACCGACTGAAGATGGTTATGTGTGTAACCGAAATATATATCGTGTACGGGGGAATAAGGTATTCCCAAATAAAAAATTTTAACTAATTAATCCGCCGTATTAAATAATGTTTTATATGTTTTTATTATATTTTCCTCCATTTACTTTATCACTTATTTGCTAAATACAAAAGGGATGTACATTTAGTAGAGTAATTTTAGTTACTAGGTGTTTTTTTACAGTTTGAATGAATTCTGTTACAAAAGAAATAAAAATTTCAGCATTAATTATCCTTTCAGTTACAGTCACAGTCTTTCTTGTATCCTCCGTTCAAAATGCAATTAGGTACAAGAATTTCCCATAAATGGTAGTACTGTCACCTCATTACAGAGGATGATAATCACAGGTAGATGCTTTCAATATCTGTTCTTCACAGGGAAGTTAAACAGCTTAATTTGTAAGAATTTGAGCATTTTTCTCCCTGAAGTCAAATAGGTCTTAACTTTGTATGTATCCTCCATTCTTGATTTTAAAAAGCAAGAATTGTTTATTTAGTAAAATTATTTTTTCAGTTTATAATTAAGCACTTTTTTAGTAAAATCTAAATTAAAATTATGTGTTAACTTTAAATCAACATGATATAGAAAGCAAAACATAACATTCTGTATCCTCCGTTACAATATAAATGTAATGGAGACTACAACTTTAAAAAAAATAAATTATCAGACTAATATATAATTTTTAATTAGTCTAAATTTTGTTTTTAATATAACATCAGGGGTCTGTCCAGGTCAAAATCGGGTCCGAAAATGGACCCTTCACAAAATTCAACAAGTTAAAAACAGACCCTTCACAAAATTCAATATCAGAAAAACGTACCCTTCACAAAATTCAGTTTGACCAAAACGGCCCTTTCACAAAATAACTATTGCACTTTTCAATTGAGTTTAGGAATTATTATCATTTAGCGATCGCCGATCGTCACCCAATAATATCTTGGCCTAAATGTAAACAAGGTTGATGATGATGACGGGAGGTAGGTTGATTGGAGACCCTAAGCCAGGGGGTAAATTATAACGCCTACGATAGCAGTTTGAAGCAGACACCTGCACTTGTTTGTTCTTCTCCCCTCCTAAGTTCCCTCCACCTGCTATGTAGGAGCTCTCTTTCTGGGAAAGTAGCGGTCGCTCATTTATTAATTCTTTTCATGCGAGTTGTGTTTATATGCCAAAAAATTAAACATCGACTTATTCCACTATAATATTAATAAGGCTCATTGCCAGAAGAAAAGGTGATGACAACTGTCATTCTCGGAAAATTACAACGTTCTTCATGAATAAAGCCAGTGGCGTATGTTAAAAAGGGCAGCCAGGTTGGGGAGGGGATTAAAAGAAAGCACTTTGTTTTCCAAATTGGCACATTTATGCACCATGTAGTAAATGTTCAGAAATCGTTTGATGCAATCTCAAAATGATTAACTTCGTCCTAAATCTTATTCTTAAAGACAGACATAAATTCAGACCAATGCATGTTTCAAAATCGCGCAAACTTTCTAACTCGCAATAAGTCGTTATGCATTTTGAAATGAATATGTAATTCTCTAATGTTTAGTAAATATCTGTAATAACTATAAATAATCTGAAGTAGAAAGGCCATGTAGCGATTACACTAAAAGCAATCATTAAGAACCACTTGCAAGAGTGCATAACATCCAATTCAAAACAACGGGAGTTGCCCTCTTTTATGTGGCTAAGTCTAAGCTTATTGTTTACTAATTCACAACTGCATACTAATCAAACATAACATCCTTACGGGTGAAATCATTTTGAACTCCCTTCTTCCCCCCCCCCCTCCAACTGAAAGCGTAATGTGCCAGATGGCCCTTTTACATTGCTGAAAAAACAAACATTCCAGGGGCATCTTTCAGATCATGCAAATGAAAGAAAACAGAAAAAATAATTATTTATAAAAGGACATTTTATCTGGTTGCATTAAAAAAAATAAATAAAAAAAGCTGATTGGAGTTTTATAAAGGAACAGTTATACCTCCTGTTTTGTAAAGGGTCGTTTAAACGTCGATTTTGACTTCATTGTATTGTCTCCTGTATAAGGAAAACTGTATGGTAAGGAAGGAGAAAAAGTTTTGGCAAATAAAAATGGAAAAACGGACGACATACCAAGGCATAGGGGGGAGAAAAAGGACTGCCAGACGTTAAAGGGTTGCCGCATGCTGCGCCCTGTTTAATCAGTCGAGAATCCACACTGTGGAATGTGAAATGGGATAAATATAGGTCAATTATTGCTCAAGGCTGGGAAAAAAGGGGGGGTAGAAATAGTGTAATACCGCATTTTTTCATTCTTGGGAGTGAACAACAAAGCATAGGAGTGATTTTATTGGGATTTAATAAGAGCGGTCATAGGGGTACACTACAGAGAAATGCTATCGGCATAGGCAGGCCATAGCGAGCAAAAAATGATAGAAGACAGAAAATTTATAACTTAATTAAATTTTTCAAACTTAATTAATGTATGGGCACATCTTACAGACTGGGAATTTTCTATTTGGAGACCACAATAAGAATGTATATTTGTATTTATTTAGATTTAATCTTCCAAAAATTATAATCATTACTGTAAAATAATTCTGTACCTTTTTTTTTTTTTTTTTTTTTTACATAAATTTGTGATTTACTGTAAAATATTTAAGGAATAAAACCCCCAGGTCAGTGTTTTTGGGATATTCTGTGTACACTGATAAGTAATTTTTCTTTAATGGTACAAGTTGAAATTAATTTTTAAAAATATAATGTTAGCTAATTTCTCCTATATGTAATTATCTGCAACTTATTTTTGATTTCCCTTCAATTGTTGAAATTTAACTAGATTTAAAAATTGCATTTTTCACATCATTAGTATTAGAGTATTTCCAGTCGAAACTGACAGACATTGTAATATTTAAAAATTAAAGTTTGAATTTGGGGTGTAAATAAAAGTGTTTAGTATCTGCAATTTGAAATCAAAACTACCATGGCCTAAGTTTATTATAAAATCTATTTTTTAATCATTTAAAAGTAAAAGAGTTAAAGCTTTATATTTTTAATTTTAATCGATTTTTTTTTTTTTTTTTTTTTTTTTTTTTAAATATTGTTCCAGGGTATGACTATCCCGGATGTTTGGTGAACAGGAATTATTCAGTTTTGGTCAACTTTTTTTAAGGGATCTAACTAACTATACCAATTTTATTTTTAATTTTTAAAAAATATTCAAGTCTATTTCGTGATTGCTTTCTTGCTCAAAAATGAAATAGAAAATTGGAAGAAGTTCACAAAATAAGGAAAGATGCACAGAAATAGAAAAAATTCACAAAATTAGGTATAAATTCACAAAATTAGGTAAAATTTCACAAAAATAGGACCCTGGGAAAGAAACCTGAACTGACCCCTGAACATACAGGTTTATTTAAATAAAAAGTTTTTAAATATCATTAAAAAAAATAAATTTAACACATGACTTTATTTTTAAGATAGTAACTTTAAGTTCTCATTTTTCCTGTAAATATCCATTAAAACAATAGTTTTAAAACAAATATTAAAATGGACTATATTCCGTATACGGTGCTTTGTTTACATATCAATGTTTTTATTTACGATTCATTGGTGAACAATCTGACACCAGGGTTGGCGATGTACCACCAAAGTGAAGTTACCTGCCGGTGGTAGTTGTGACTGGCAACCATAAAGAATACGTCTATTGTCAGTTTGGGTTGATATTTGATATTTTTCATCTTATTGATGGAAGGGAATGAAATATGTTATGTTAATGTATAAAAAGAATTTGTGTAAGGTAAGTGCTCTTTTTTAACGAATCTTTGCAATGTTAAAGGTTTTTAATGTGAATTTTAAATTGATATTTGATGTGTTTATGTTTTCGTAAGTGCTATTCAAATCATACCGACTTTATAAGAGGTGTACAACTAGGTTGTTTAATCTACCGATGTTTTTTTGAGTTGAAAACGGGCCAGTGTTTGCCCAGTTTACATTAGCTGTACAACTAGGTTGCTTTAATCCACTGTTGTTTTTTTAGTTAAAAACGGTCCACTGGTTGCCTAGTTTACATAGCTGTACAACTAGGTTGCTGAATCCAATGAGGTTTTTTTAGTTAAAAACGGTCCACTGGTTGCGTAGTTTACATAACTGTACAACTAAGTTGCTTAATCCACTGTAGTTTTTTTAATTAAAAACGGTCCACTATTTGCTCATTTTAAATTGCCTGTTACTGAATTTGCAGACGTTCTTTTGGTTAAATGTGGACATTGTATTTTGTTTTAATGTTTTTGTAAGTGAAATATATGTGTAATTTTAATGTATTAAAATACTTTGACTTTGCTGATCGTGCAAAATGTTTGGTGACTGTCGCCGTGTTTACATGGGGTGCGCACCGGCTTCTATGATTTTACCATTAAAATTAATTTTACATCTGTATTGAATGCTCTAATAAGATATCATGCATTCATTATTTCTTTCACAAAAGTGTATTCTTTGTTACAAGTGTGTATCCTCCATTCATGTCCCAAATTTCAATTACAAAAAAAAGTTGAAAAATAATCAAAAAGAACGTGACCAACTATATGAGGATAGAAGGAAATATAAAAAGAGCAATACAAATTAATTTTTTAAAAATAAGACTTTTTTTTTTGTAAATTTTAACTTTGAAAACCTACATTTTCTATAGAATGACACAAGGATGAAATGGATGTAAGTGCTTTTGTTTATCTGAATTTTTTTTTTTTTTTTTTTTTTTTTCATTTTGTAAACAGACCACAAGTTGAGAGGCTATACAAGTTGCTGGAGCCACTGAAGCACTTTAGATTATAAATGGACTACTAGTTGAGGATTTCAAGTAAGCTAAACATACAGTTAACGGACCAACCAAAGTTATTTTAGGTTTAAAAAAAGCCATCAGTTGAGGAATTTTAAAGTTTTCTTGTAGTGAGATTGGTCTGTTTTCTGTTTTTATAAGTGTGATTTATGTGCAGTTTTAATTTGTTTGTTAAAGTTATTAGTTTGCTTTCTTGATAATGACAATGGTTGGCGACTACCATCTGGAAAAAATCACCAAATTTCAGAGGGGTGTAGGATGACCAGATTCAGAGGTAAAAAATGCAGGACATCACTGCATTGCAGTCAGCGTTGAGGGGGGGGGGGGCATAGCCAACTTTGCATTGGCTGATGACAAAAAAGAATCATTATCATTTAAGCAAACACCATTCTGTGCATATGTGTGCCACCATAATGGCTAGCATTAACTTTTCCTACATAATGCTCAATCCAGTTATTCCCATTTATCTATGAGTGTAGCTAGAAATACATTTCAAAAAAGAGGACCAGGCAACATTTTACAAAGAATATTGAATATAACAAATTATAGTGTCCCAATAAAAATCAAGAGTCAATCATCAATGTCAAAACATCGAAATTATTTATCTTAAAATATCGGTATATCGATACCCATACATGAATTGTGTTCACTTTCTCAAATGGGGGATGACTGACACAAAATGCAGGATATTTTGCAGGGCAAAGACCAAAATAAGGACAGTCTGAAGTTTTTCGGTATGTAATGCAGTTTCCATGATACGACCTAAAAAAAAGAACTGCCCTGCGAAATGCAGAACGTCTGGTCACCCTAGTGGGGTGTGCACCGGTAAATAGGATATTGCAATTTTTTGTTTAAAATTCTCATGAGTAAGATCTCTTTGTCTCCTATTGAAACATTCAATAATTTGTGAAGTTGATTACGCGCAACATGAGAGGTTGGCAGCATTAAAATTTGAATACAATGAATCTTAGTTGTCATAATTCAAAAATATAACATAGACAATTTTTATGATAGTATATCAGGTTGGATTACATGGGCGCTGATAAGAGAGGGGGTTAAGTTAGAGCACTTGACACCCCCCCCCCTTAGAGTTTGCAACACAAAGCAAAATTGGAACTAAAATTGTTACAAATTCCAAATTTCTAACCTTTTCTTTTTTTTTTTTTTTCTCCCTTAGAAAAATTTTAATGGTCGCCCATGTTGGATTATAAGACATTTTTCTGCACGAGAACACTAACAAATTTTACATTTGGATAAATGCTTAAAAATGTATTAGAGAATCTTGCGACTGGACTTAAATACACTGTTACTTCGATAAAATTTAATTTTTCTATCTAAGAATATCATGAATGGCAATCCTAAAAACTAAGGTAAAGGCGCAACAGCTTTTACTTCTTCCTAACTTATAGAAATAATATGTACCTTAAAATAAGTTGCTCAAACTGCGGAACCTTCTTAGAGGGTTCAGCTTTGTTTTTGTTTCTGTCCGAATCAGTGTGATGCCAATGTTGCTGATTAAGGGCGCGTTCCAGAATTCATCGGTTGTGCACCGGTGACCGGTGCACGACCAGAGCGTTCGAAAAGGCGGAGCTCTGGAATTAACCGCGTTCGAAAACGTTTCGGTCATGTAGCGGTTGTCTGCTCAGCGTGACCAGAGCGCAACCAGAATGACCCTGCTAGCGAGGTGGGTTATTCCGGTTATTAGCGTAGTGTTGCCAATGTTTATTTTTGTTTTCTTGGCTTGGAATTGGATGTGGTGAGGATGACCGAAACCGGTTGACAACCGTGACGTCACTTAAACGAAGAATGACCGCAACCGGTAGCACCGGTGCATAACCAACCGGTGAATTCTCGAACGGGCCCTAAATCGTTAGCCGATAAAAGTCGCCTGCTCTGTTTTCAAGCCAGAGCATGCGCACTAAATACTTCTGAAGCTGGAGAAAAGTGACGGTATCAAGTTCGTACGGTACGGTGTACGTAGCATCATAGACATAGGAATAACTAGATCACGCATCCGTATGCTAGTAAAGGTGGATTCATATCTGCCGCGCCGCACCGCAACCATGCCGTACTGTTTCGCCGTTTTGGACCGTTGGCTGTCCGCGCGGCGAGCTTGCGGTGCCTCAAGTAAATACACCAATGCTCTTCTGTAATTGGCTGTAGCTGTAAAAGCTCTTCTGTAATTGGCTGTAGCTTTGCGGTCGCTGCGGAATATCTGTTCTCGCCAGATAATGCGCAAACCCTCGGCGCTCGCCGCGCGGCGCCGTGTTGCTCCGCTACGTGACGTCATTGCGGCGTCTTAGCGGTGCGGTGCGGCCAGTATGAATCCGGCTTAAGAGGTTTTTCTTGTTGCCAAATATCTTCGGTGGCATCGCCCATGATAGTGGCAGAAAGCAGTGTCTTGATCATGGTTTATGGTTATTTTCGCCACTAGTCCAGCATCTTATTTATTTATTTATTTTTAATTAACTTTAACCATCATCATGCCCAAGTCGTGCTGTGCGTATAGTTGCACCAACAGGTTTAGGAAAGGATCTGGAATATCCTTTCACAGGTAATAAATGCTTGAAATGGAGGATATCGACTCCTTGGGTTCTAGGCTATAAAAGTCACGTGACGGTGGAAAACAAACAACCTTTCCTCCATAGGTTTATGTGCTGGACTCTTGGTAATGAGTGCAAAATTACAAAAATAATAATTGTGCCTCGGTATTGTGCTGTCTATTGATGTTTCAATAACTCTCAGGAACCTGTGCATGACAACTAAAAGATATCTTTTCCCAGATTCCCATTAAAAAAAACGCTAACACATTAAAACTTATACTGAGACGAGGCTATTTCAGTCACGTGTCGATGGAAAATATACACTTCATCCAATCAGATTACAAGATTACTTATCAACACAGCCGAAAGGTCACGTGTTGGTGGAAAAATGACGTCACATGGATATCGTCCATTGGTGGTATTGAAAATCAAATATCAATTGATGTTCAATAACAGTAGTATTTTTAAATTTCCTATTTACCTACGCTTTTCGTTCACTTTGTGAAGTAATTGAAGGAGATATTGTACATCCTTCTTGAATTAAAGTAGACATTGCTTAATTCATGTTTCTATATAAATATAATCGTAAAACATTTGACCGTACGATATATATATATATATATATATATATATATATATACTTATTTTTAAATTGTATACTTGGCACTTAAACTATAAAAAATGAGATAAATAAAGCATCGTAATTTACATTTTACGAATAATTATTAATCATATTTTACAGGAAATGATTAATTTTTCTATCATTTTTCAAAAATAACTCTTGAATTGGGGATATTGAATTTATCTTATTTATTCTAACTAGATTTTCCACATTTGAGCATTTTTTAATGACTTTTAAAATTACTAGTTTTAACCCATTTATGCCTAGCGTCCCTTTTTTGGGACGGCATTTTCACTATCAGTCGAAAACGTTATTTATTTTTCCTAGCCTTTATTCGCGAGTATTGAACGTCAATTCCTCAAAATATTTTAATATGGCCAAGTAGGATGTTGACATTTCAATTTTTATACATAATGATTTTAAATGAAATCATCCCTTGTTCAAAAAGTTGACATCAGAAATTTATCAATTACTGCTGGTGTTAGCAAAAATCGAAGAAAGTCGCAAAAATATCCAGGCACGAATGGGTTAATATTAAATTCATTTTTTTTTTTTTTTAGTTCAACGTGATTGTTTGTTCAAGTCTTTATTTATGTTTCTTTATACTTTTGTTTAAGTAAGCTTTATTAAGTTAGTTTTTTATGGTAAGTATTTTAACTTTTTTTTTTTTTTAAATAAGCATATGAGCTCTGTAGTGTTGTATCATTCCACAGTTTAATTAAAAGAAAGAAAAACCTGGCTGGTGACGCAATTTTTAATATTAACTGAAATTCTATTAAATCAGTGCTTTAATTGAATGTACGTTTAAGTTTACACATCCCTGTCTGAACAAACAATAGTACACTATAAAATGTATTTTTAAAAAGTCATAAAACAGTTAAGTTATGCAAAGCAAAGTTATCATGGGAGGATTATTTCTGATGCTTTTTGTGCAATGTTGTGCACAAAAAGTTCACATGCTTTGTGCAATGCTTCGATGCTGCAAACTGTCATTTTACTTAATTTTTCTAGATGACTTTCTAATTTTAATAACTTTCTGATTGTTTAGGTTTCCACTATCTAATAAAGAATTGACAAATAAATGGATGTAAAAAGAGATAATTTTGTTCCTAATATACATACATTTATTTGTTCAGAACACTTCAGTGCTGAATGTTTTGAATCAAATCATAATCGGAAGTTGCTAAAAGATGATGTAGTTCCAACTATCTTTAATTTTCCAAAGCATTTGAAAAAGGTAAGTTCTAAACGAGGTACTTATTAGGGAGGGATAATGGGAATGGGATATTGTCCCCACCCCACCCCCTCTCAAAAGAAAAGAAAGAAAAAAAAACAGCAAAAGCTTTTAAAAAGTTTTTATTGTACACAGTAATTAATATAATGCCTTTATATGTATATTTCATGCCTTAGAAATTGATAATATACACCCTCCAAAAAAAGTATTCGAGCAAGAGATTAAATTTCCTACGTTGGTTTTGTATATTAAAAATTATTTATCATAGAATATGAATTAGCCTATGTATAAATATGAATTTCCGTAATTCTGTCAAGTTGTGCGTTTTTCAAAAACTCAATTTTATTCGCAAATCTAAAATATAGGAAATTTCTCTCTTGCACGAATACTTTTTTTGGAGGGTGTACTTAATTTCAGAATGCATATTGTTATAAAAACGAAAATAAAGATAATCGTTATTTTTTTTTAATTGCCTTTGAATTTTTTTCTTCCTTTCCATATTTTGTTTCCACATACACAAAATAAGACTCATAGTACATCTATTTTGATATATAGCTATAATTAATATTTAAATTTTAAAAATCCAATTATTAAATTTTGTTAAATTGACATTCATGTGTTAAATTCAATTATAATTATGTATTGACAGATTTGGCAGAATTGTTTTAATGATATGTTTGTATTTTAATTACTTCTTCAGGCTTGATTGGAGTTGAACTAGGTTTATAATCAGACATTTTATATTTATTTGACAATCTTCGAATCTAACATTAGATAATTGTTAGATAAAGACTCTTTATCTAACAAGTAAACTAGTAGAATTAATAAAAAAACGTGTTACTATGTACTACATTTTATTATGTTCTTTCTTTGTGAACATGATTCTTTCAGAATATATTTCATTTTATAAAGAAAAAACATCCATTTCAAATCTTATACTAGTTATGCATTTTACTGTGTACATACTGTTACATATTTTCATGGTTAAGTAAATAATGAATGCCATCTTAAATTTAAAGAAACATTAAACAACTGCTAAACCATTAACAAATTTTAGTAAACTGTTTCTAAATGTAGGTATTTTAGAAAAGTAGTGACTAGGCCAACCCCTGCTTACACAAATTCAATGAATTATTTTTTTTTTAATTCTGTATCCTGTTTCTTTAAATATTCATTTTAAAAAAACAAAAGCTACATAAACAATTTTATTTCATAGAAGTAGATTAACTTGATATTTAATATAAAGTGATTTCAATCAAGTAATATTTTTAAAAATCAATTGATTTAAATTAATGCAACTCTGTTATATACATTAAAATATTCTTTTACAGAGAAAGTTTTTTTTTATTTACTTTTAGGAACAAAAACCAAGACCTCCACCTAAACCACGAAATTTACATTATAACATTATTACATTATAACATATTAGAATATAACATTATAACTTTTTGGAAATCGGTTCCTTTTTAAGATATAAAGGACGTGTAAAAAACACATTTTGGACTCCCACTTCAAAAGGGATAAAATTTCCTAAGTATAGCCTTTTTGCTTAAAAAAAAAAAAAAAAAAAAAAAAAAAGGTAGAAGAAGGCGTATTTGAATCTCAAGAACGTTAGAAATACATTTACGAGGGAAAGAAAGATCCAAATCACCAATCTATGCCACAATATTATGATTTTCTTAAAATGTAACACGAAGCACAATCCCCCCCCCCTTGATATGAACGTAGTTTTCTCTTACGAGATCTATGACACCTCGGTCTTTTACAGTAGTACTTCCAATACACAATTGATACTTTATTTCAGTTCACATCTTTGTTCAGAAAAAGTTTTTGTTTTCCTTGTGTGCAAAAATAAACATTTAATCGATTATTTTAATGTGTTACATTTTTAGACCGTCTAACAGCAAAAATAAACTAAAAATAGCTAGCAAAATATCGTAACAAAATGTTTTTTCGTTGAATTTGGTTCTGAATGCGTATTCTCAATGCTTGAACGAATCATCAATTCTGTATTTAAATGTAAATTAATGCTGTTGCATAGCAGTCGTAAGCAGCGACGTTTTCGTCTTTCTGCCACTATCGTGTCGTCTGCTCCGGAAGTGCACTGGCAACAAGTTTCCTCCCTTGTGCGCAATCTAGTTCACTATTCCTATATCTATGCGTAGCATATTCCTAAATCTATGGTACGTAGCAGAGGAGCATTACGTTTTTAGTTAATTAGAATTATGTTTTTAAGTTAATTAATAATGAATATAAAGGTTCTATTCTTTAGATGTATTAATTTACTAACTTGCATTCAGTTTAACGCTAACCGCAATTGAACTTCAGTGAAAATTATTAATTAAAAAATCAATTTCTTAATTAACCTTATGATAATCTAATTACTTGTTCTATTGTTTTAATGCAATGTAATGTAACAATTTTATTTAAATGGAATTGTATCCGTCAGTTAACAACTAAAATAATGATTAATCAATGTTTTTATTAAATTACGTAATAATTAATATAAATATTGGCGCATTAGGCGTGCAGCAGGGGCGGATCCAGAAATTAAAGGAGAGGGCGATTCAGGCGCGTAGCCAGGAAAATATTTCGGGGGGGGGGGTTATGCGACTGGAAATTATTTCGGGGGGGATATGAACTTCCCCAGACAGCACAAACATGTCCAGAACATGTCCATATGATATCATGGACAAGTTCGGGACATAACTGACATTCCCAAATTTGTCTATATCTTGTCCATAATACCCCCCAAACTTGTCCATATGGCACAATACGGCGTCCATAAGGATATCCTCTGGACAAAATATAGACATCCATATGGACATGTTATGGACATCCAAAATTTATCTATATGGCAAGGTGACCAGATTTCTGTAGTCAGAATCGGGGACATGTCCCCGATTCTGACAACAAAACTGGGGACATTTATAATTAATGCAATAATTAACAGTAATTTAATTGAAAAACAATGCAATAATCAAAAAATTGTCCCCAGTTCTATTTTTACATTCTGGGGACAATTTGAAAAACGTCCTGAAAATGGGGACTGTCCCCGAAAAGTGGGGACGTTTGGTCACCTTACTATATGGGCATGTTATGGACATCCATATGGACATGTTATGGACATTCATGTGGACATGTTATGGACATCCATAATTTGTCCATAAAAAGACATTCTGTGGATATTTATCTCATATCCACAGTTTATTTTTATGCTATGGATAAGTTACTACCATAAAGGACTAGAAGTATCTGTTTCATCAGTAATTTCTGAAATGAAGCTATTACAAGAACTGCTTGTAGGATCACACATATTTGTATCTTCAAAAATATTTTCATCGATCCTATTTTCAAATTCATTATGAAAATAATTATAATCGTGCGCATTAATAGGCTTTGATTCAATATCATTCACATTACATTCAGCTTCAATAAGGAATAATTCATCATTAACTTCTTATTCAACATTTCGCCATTCCTGACGAGTCGACTTAATTTTTTTATTAAAATACACATTAAGTCAAAAAGTTGTACATTACCCCGTATTGTAAAGAACAGTGATATAGGCAAGCAATATGCAAGAAGTGCGCATAAAAATGTTATAATTAGTTGACAAGGAAACTTCAAATATATGGGTACGATCAACCACCACAGATTATTAAAAACAACGTGCATACAAAAATGTTACTGCGCATGATCAAACAAATTGAGCCAATCAGAGTTTGTCGGCGATAGATTTTGCCATTTATGTCATAAAATAGACATGATTGGGGTGTTTAGATGTCAATTCATGTCATATAACAGACATAATATGGATTTTCCCGTTTTTGTCGTAATAAGACTTAATTGGGGTGTTACATGCCCCAATCATGTCTTATTCTAGACATATTATGGACTTTCCCAAAGATGTCGCTAAAATGATGTCCAGGAGATATCTTATCATAGACATAGACATGTTTTGGACAAGTTTGTCCAGATATGGACATAAATGGGGCAAGTGTGCTGTCAGGGTATATGTGTATAAATAGACGGAATTTCATCACTAATCCAAAAATTTCGGGGGGGGGATATATCCCGATATCCCCCCCCCTAGCTACGCCCCTGGGGCGATTTTGTACCTGAAACAGGAGGGGGGGTAGAATGCGCAGAATCATTTTATAATTAACCCATTTATGCCTAGCGTCCCTTTTTTGGGACGGCATTTTCGCTATCAGTCGAAAACGTTATTTATTTTTCCTAACCTTTATTCACGAGTATTGAACCTCAATTCCACAAAATATTTCTACATGACCAAATAGGATGCTGACATTTCAATTTTTATACGTAATGATTTTAAAAGAAATCATCCCTTTTCAAGAAGTTGACATCAGAAATTTACCTGTTATTTGCTGGATTAGCAAAATTCGGGAAAAGTCGCAAAAATATCTGGGCACAAATGGGTTAAATAATTTAATCAATTATACTAATTAATGTAATTAATTATATTGATAAAATCTATATATGAGCGATGATTAAAAAGGACAGGGAGTAGTATCCGCCATACACCCTTTAAAGAAAAGCTGTTGGGGTCTGACATCGCCACAGTAATCTCCTGCATCCGGAAACTAGCGCGTTACGGCGCGGAAGGCGATAACTGTCAACCGCGCAGGAAAATACTTTTGCACACAGTGCTCGCGCACAGCCAGCTGCGTCAAAAAAAGGGTCTCTAGATCTGTGGCATGCGATGAACGTTTCGATCGTCCGCCATCTTGCTGGTAGTTAAGTCGAGCGATGGCAACGGCTGCCCTTTTTTCAGCATTGGGCAATCTATCCAGCTGTTCTCGCGTTCTTCCATTTTTCGGCAGATGTCAGTGGTGTTAAAAATAATCGTGACAATTTTTTTACGGGAAAGGACGTGCTAAAAAGTAAAGGATTCTCGTGGAGCTATGTCACCCGCAACTATTTTTATAGAAATCCAATCTATTCTTCGTGACCTTCAACAGTTGAAACGTCAACAGTTTGGTGGTCTTAGAGCGAAACCACTGCGCGTCAAAGGGTTAAAAAAAGAGACCTATTCATTAAAAAAATACTTATTGCGATTTAAATACCACACACAGGAATGTGAGCTCGGAAACATCCTTTTTATTTACCTATTAATATTAATATTAATAATGAATGTGCAATTATTGCTTGAATAATCAATCCTGTTACTATTCAATTTTAGTCAAGTGCTTTCTGTGGAAGATCCATTAGTTTTTGATCCATCTGTGGAAGATCCATTTTTGATGAACCATGATCGCAGTGGCGGCTTTTCAGGTGAAGTAGGTGAAGTGCCTCTTCACCAAGTATTGTAAGTAAGCAATGATCCTTTTTCAAATTTATTCTGCTAGAATATACTTAAAATTCCGATGAAAGCCCAATTGCCGTAAGACTATGTGCTAAAACACGTTCTTACTAGCAGAGAAGCCAAACCCCCTTCCCTTGTCAGTGCCAAAGAGAGGGTTTCAGTGACTTGTGCCATGATTGGTCGATTGTTAGAGTCACGTGGTACGTGGGTTTTGACAAACAGTCTGGTCAAAGTGAGTTGTGAAGTGCTAATGAAAAATTTTCTCTTCCACTGCAGTTGATACTCAGGTTGCCATGGTAACCGCAGACGCTTCATTCAGGTTTACAGCTTTCCTTGAAGGTCAGGTGAAGAGATCCCTCAGAAAATGGTCCATCTCTTCAAGTGTGAGAAAACGCAGCAGAGTGCATTTCCAAGAACAAATTTGTGTAGGAAAAGGAAACCACGTTATTTCTTTGAGATTTTGACACGAGATATTTACTGCTGGCTTTTGTTTTCCTCAGAAAGGCTATGCTCCCGCCTAATTACCATGCATAATAGCTGTATCAGGTGTTTTTCATAATGTTTTGGTATCAAGCTCTTCACCTATTTTTTTCATCACGAGCCGCCACTGCATGATCGGAAAGTTCACTATTATTCTAAAGTGAGTATCACAGGTACGTGAAAACGACGTTTCAGACCGACGTTGTTATGAGATGATTCTCAAATGAGGCTATATTCTTCATATTGAGAAAGGAAAATTTAAAAATCATTAGTGAACTTTTTATTTTTTAAATGAAAATTTTAATTGTAAAATAGATATTTAGGGGAAGTTGGGGTACAATGAGACATGCTATCTAAAATCAATAGGATTTCTCACAGTTGAAACTTACACATCTTTTATACAAATATATGTTCCAGCTACTTATGTGATTAGGAGGCAATCACATTAGTGGATTTTCACCATTGAAAGTAAATTTCATTACTAAAAGTAATTTTTTTTACCTCCATGTTTTCATATCTGTAATTATTTATTTTTCAAATATTGTGATCACTATGGTGTGGTCTTCATACTTTCACAGCAAGGATTAAAAAATTATATTACGAATTAGTAAAAATTCATTTAGTTTATAGCCTAAATTTGCGGTACAAAGAAAAACACTTCTAGAAGGGGACAATTAAACATGTTTCGTTGTTGTACCCCGGGTGAATGTATTCACTTAAAATAAAGATGTTACTATTAAATATTTAGATTCAGATCTTTATAGAACACATAAAGTTAACATAGTTTTTAAATCGTACTCTTATTTTCTTCAAACTCTGAAGATTGTGTTTCAACTTACAATCCAAACAGCTCAGATTATGAGCAATTCTCACATAACACGCATGCAGGGCCGGTTTTAGGCATTTTACAGGCGTAGGCGAGAACTGATTTCACGCCCCTTCATATGACATGGTTTTACGCCCCTTCATATGTGAGATGTTTTACGCCCCCCCACCCCTTCTTTCAACTACTTCCCTTACCACTCCCCTGCCCCGTGATCAGAAAAGCGCTAAAAGTAATTTAATAAAATTGAAGTATGTATTTTTAAATTTTATGAAATTTATGCACTGTTAAAAGTTTGCAAAATATTAAAAGATAAAGCGTCCTTATTATTTTTTCTCAATATTAAGAATCACGAATCTATTTGAAAATTATTAATTGATATAATTATACAATTAATATAATTTTTGAGATGGCTCATAATAATGAAAATAACATCCACACTACTAGAGTAAAAGGATTTTCACAATTAAATATTAAAATTCATGCTATGCTTTAATAGTCATTGAAATTTAATGGCAAAATTTTAGATGTAAACGTGTAATTTTTGAACTTACCAAATGTTTGGCTGCTAGTCTCGGGAATCGCGAAATGAAAATAGTTTATTTCACTTTTCTTATTACAATTTTCATTCAAAAAGTTTCCTACAATAATAAGTAGATACAGTAGCTTTACTTTCGTTATCGAAGAAAAAATGAAATCTACTCGTTTGATATTGTTTTACTGAATATTCATTTTCCATTCCACTTATATTAGGTTATTAATTAGACTATATTTACATGATATTGAGATGTTTGAATCGTTATGACATTATATACTATTCCACTTGATTTTTCAAAGACATATGCATAAATTATTTACAACATGAATAAAACAATGAATAAAAAATAAAGAAATATTCACTGAAAAAAAAATTTAATAAAGTGTAAGTAAATAAAGTATAAACTCAAACGAAATCAGTTTTTAAACGAAGTTAGCGTCATAACAATTTACATTGGTGCATTTAAACATGTAGTAAATATTTAAAAAATAAATACAAATGACTCATAATAATGAAAATAAAATCCATTTATTTAATTAAAAAATTATAAGAATTTAAAGTAAAAATTTATGCTATGCTGTAATGGTTATAGAAATGTAATTGAACAATTGTACATGTACACGCTTAGTCTTTGAACTTACCCCTTGCATGGTTTTCGCTCGCTTGCAACCTCGCTTGAATACGGGCTAGAATCCCTTAGAAAGTCCCCACAGTGAGCATCCCTCCTATAGGCCTAGGACCCTAGCGCAGTCAATCGGACTTAATCCACATACAAACAAACATATCTTGTTGCTAGTCTCAGGAATCATCGTTTGAACATGATTCATTTCATCTTTCTTATTAGAATTTTCATTTGTTTAAAAATAATTTTCCTAGAGTAGTAATACACCAAGTAGATATTGCTTTGCTATCATTTCTTATTACCAAAAATATACCTTTATGAAAAATCTTTAGTGAATATTTGTTTTAAATGTGTTTTAGATTATTAAATAGACAATATTTATGTATTATTAAAATGTTTGAAGCTTTGTGAAATTAGATGCTGTTGTACTTGTATGTTTAAAGGAATGCACAATGTGCGTATATTGATCGCAACCTCTTCTCTCTGTTTTAAGTGTTTCAAATACAATATTCTACAGGTACTCATGCATTAAAAAAAGTATGTCAAGTGATAACGCAAATTTGGGTGTTTTTTATAAAATAAAAATAAATAACCTCAAAACATTTTTTAAAAAAGTATGATTATGAATTTCAATCACCTTTTAAACTGTGTTTACATTATAACAGTCTTAGTTTTTAAAATACATTCGACTTGTCGACAAAAAAGCTAATCTTTCAAATAAGTCGTAATAATGCAAGTAAAATCATTTAATCAATTATAATCTTATATAATAAAATCCGAGAGTAAACATTGTATGTAGCTATGTAGGTAGGAAAGTTTGTGACCACCGATGTTCTTGCGCGCGTCTCTCGATCGCATTGCCCCGAGATGGTTGGTCGCAAACCTACCGAATTTTGCATACGGCTTCACTGGGATAGATCCTAAGACGCCTCGGAGCGATTTTTCCGAAATTCGAATTAGAGAATGTTTTATTTTATGTTTTGTCCGATTTTTAGCGATTTTTCTTGCATAATACGTAATAACGCCGGTCATTGCACTCGCAATAAAACGATATTTGCATCATCGGATAGAGGAGAAAATTTTCTTTCGAAATCAGTTTGTTTTGACTATGTAACATATTTTGCCGATTTTTGGGAATTTTTAAAAAGAATTTCTCTTTTGACGACGTTTGCGTAAAAATAATTTTAAAACTGTTGCATCTATCATTCTATCTGTCATAGCTTTTTTATATTTCGGCAAAAGACGGAGCATATATTTCGCCCACTTTTAAAAGAGGAACGGAGGAAAAATATAAATTAGGAGATTTTTTACGAATTTTTATGTAAAGAAGGATTTTGAATTCAATAAAACCTGTTTCAAGATTTTGGTATGATATCTTCCGCTATGGTTGTCTGGGAAACAGTAACAATGAATAAAATTGCCATTTGAAAAACATAAATAAAATGACTTTAAAATAACCGAGTTTCCACATGTGAAATCTACGTCATTTTGATCTAACGAGATTAAAACCCCTTTCGAAACTCAATCAAAATAACGGGCTCACAAACAAAACATACGCCACGCACGAAATTATTCCCTATTTTATATTACGTTGCCAGAAAAAGAATTGAATGCTGTTTTTTCAACTATGAATTATCCAGCATTATTTTCGATATAGTTTTTAAACGGGACACGTTTTCGAATAGGAGGAAATATTTACGTGCTAAATACGCCAATCTGACAAGAATTATGCATAAAAATGTATGGAGAGCTGTTTTAATGGCAGTCAGAAAGTGAAATGATTATCGTTTATACTAATGCATAATTACAATGTGCGTGTTAATATTACTAATGCATAAATTGCAAAGAATCAGCAAAGAATAAAAAACTACATTAGTGGCAAATATCTAAACCGTTTCTTTAAATTAAACATTAAGGATGGAAAAACGAAAATATATTGGTATCAGGAAAGGATACTATAAGTAATAGTTATTAGATATGCTAGGGCAATATTGATCAAAGCACAATAAACCGCGTTAATAAATATTTCGTGAAACTATTCGTTTCTTTTCGTTTTTCAACAGCCATCTTACATCACAGGTAACTAAACATTAAATAATTCTACGTCGCGTTAATATATCCCGCGGTAATTTCAACAGAAAATTCTGTACCTAAACTTTTTTTTTCTTGGAGATTCTGTTTTGTACCAAGTAGTTATGATCACATTTTAGGAAAATGTTCTCCTCTTGACTTGCGAAGAGCGGGTACACACAACTATTTAATTATAAAATAAAACGGCTCTTCACATCATGTAGTATCTAAGGTATTAATGGTATAATTTAAATATAAAAAAGAGTATCATGTAGAAATGAGACATTTTGAAAGTTAGAAATTTTTAGGAACCGTCACGCTTTTCTTTTTCTGATCGCCAATGGCACCGACATAGTTTTTTGTTTCATAATATTAACAATGTTCTTAGATCAGTATTTATACTAACTTTACGAATAACTAATGAGTAACTTTACGCCAAGAGTCAAATCATTTTGTTTATTTTTAGATTCCGCATTACTGGAATCAATTCGAATTATACATGTAAGAAAAAGTTTCGTTCCCTACCGTGCGGAGAACGAGTACGCAGCTAGTAATAAATAAGAACTGAAAATAAAACTTTTTAATCGATACTTCATTGCTCATGAACATTTAATTGCACAATTAAAGATTTAAAAACAGTACAGTATTTGAACTTACCAAATGTCTGGCTGCTAGCATCTGGAGTCGCCGATTCACAGTGGTTATCTTCACTATAATTTTGTTTTAAAAATTTACTCACGCTTTCCCTCATTTTTTTCTCTAACTTTCTTTTGCTTTCTGAAATAAGCTCCGGATGGACGTTTTCTATTCATGTTTAAAGATGAACATCGTTAGCAAAGTATCCCCTTTGAAACAGAAAGAACGAGTATTCCCCGCAATCTCACGTGCAAAAGATATCCAGACGACCGAGCAGGTAACCAAGTGCTACACTGACATGACAACTGAGTAAACCCTGAGAACTGAGAATACCTAATTGGGTAAACTATGTCCCTCTCCGCACAACTGGACTTCTGTCATTTGTCATTTGTTGATAGTAAACTAATGGAAAGTATCTGTTTCCGATTTCTAGTCTACGCATATGCTGCCCTAACCTCTTTCTCCGCGGGTGGTCTTTCTGCCAAAAAACTTTGTCCTTGTCCTGGTAAATGTAAACTGTTATCTTAAATATTCTTTAGAATAAGCTAAATGCTTAATTTACTATTTCAATTAAATCTTTAATGTCATGCCAGAGAAATATTCTGTTAATAAAATACTAGTACATGATCTATAGGCAAAAAAGGCAGTTCTCAAAATTACTGGCTATAGATAAGGTGACCACACGTCCCGTTTTTAGGTGGCTTGTCCCGTTGTCCTCAAGCACAGCTTCGGGACTCCGCAATGTCCCGTTTTTAGAAAGAGAGAGAGCAACCTGCGGTAACGATTTCAATAAAGGCCGCTAAAAATCTAAAATCATCCGACGGCAGTGTCTGTAAAAAAAAAAAAACCTCCCTCCCTCCCCTCTCGAGACGCAAAGAAAACAATGGGGGATGCATTATTTTTGTGTTTGTTCTTTTTTTGTCAACTATTTCAATTTATTTAATTTTTACTTCTTTTTTTTAAAGTCGTGTTCCTCTATTGCTTATTCCCCCCCCCCCCATCTCCACTTTATTCTACACTTTCACTCAGGTTCTCTGAGATTTTTTCCCTTCCGAATGACAACTTCCTTTTTTCCGTGTGTCCTTTTGTTTACATTTCTCACTTTCTTACCTTCCTGCCTTGTGTCGCATGGTGTATTTGAAGTCGAAGAAGGGCCTACCCCTTGTACCACCCGTAAACGTACGTTTTGCACTATTTTTTATAGTATATGCGTGTTTAAGCAAAGATTTCTTTTATATTTTATTTTGAAATTAACATCAGCACAAGCTTTTTTTGCACGTTCTCTTAACAACTAAAAGATACCCAGACTGAAATTCAGTCTCTCTACACTATTACCTTAAAAACAGCAGATGTCCCGTTTTGAGGAAGAAAATATATACACTATTGCCAAAAAGTAGATGATGTCCCGTTTTGAAGGAAAAAATAAATGGCCACGTTAGCTATAGAACATGCAGCGTTATAAGATTAAGATTATAAGACCCCCCTCAATTTGGAGCCTCATCAGAAAGTGGGGGACTTCTGAATATTGGCACACCTTGGAAACTACTACAGACTGCCGAGAGGACTTTCGGAACTACGGATTTAACGTGCACGTACGGCGCGCGGTCTTTTGTGGTACGCCGGTATCGAACCCACAACCTTCCGGTTACGAGTCCAACGCCTTAACCACTGGGATATCACTAGAAAAACTCTATTCAAACATTCTGTGATAAAGCTGATTTTACCACCCCCTCTTCTGCTTGCGCCCTTCGAAAGGGCTATCCCCGTAACACACTCGCTGCGACTTTATTGCTTAAAAAACCGATTGCAAGAGCTGCGAACTCAGGAAACTGGAGCGATACAAAAAACTTAAGCCCGAAGCATCCCACAGCTGTAATTCATAGGGGCGCAGAAGTGGCTAAATTAAACATTTTAGTTAAAGGAGGGCGCCAAAATCAAACGCATTTCCCTTTTTACCAAGGCGATATAAACTTCCTGAAAGTAATTTTTTACTCGTCAAATGACTTAAACGATTCTTTGTCGCCCTACAGTACATTCCGATTGATCATAGGTGCACTAATGGAGTGGAATCTTACTCTGTAACTTTTAGCATGATCTTTCGGAATTTCATAGCGTGAAGGAATTTGGTTTATTTATCATCTTTAAAATGTCTCTCATATCTCCGCGTTAAAATTTTCTATCTGCGTTCCTGAGCTTAGTTCCCAGTAAATGGACTCTTGCTGTTCTATGGACACATTTATGTTTTGTCCTCTCACAGATTAGAAAAACTCTATTTAAAAATCCTGCGATAAAGTTGATTTTACGCCCCCCTGTCCTGCTTGCGCCCCTAGAAAGGGCTATCCCCGCAACACCCTCGCTGCGACTCTGCTTAAAAAACCGATTGCAGGAGCTTCGAACTCAGGAAACTGAAGCATTCTTCAGTTGTAATTCACAAGGGCGCAAAAGTGGCGAAATGAAAAATTTTTGTTTAATAAGAGGCGTCAAAATCTGTCACATTTCCCTTTCGCCAACGCGATATAAAACACTTATGGCTGAAATATCCCACAGCTGCAAAAATTTGCTTTTTAATTTATTTTTCAGTTCTTGTCAAATGGCTTAGACGATTTCTTTGTCTCCCTCACTCTTACACTCCAAACTTTAATTCACCGGGGCGCAGGAGTAGCTAAAACTAATACTTTTGTAAAGAAGGGCGTCAAAATCACGTTCATTTTCTTTTTCCGCTAACTTGATTTAAAAAACAAAACAAAAACAAAACTAGATTTTATCTGGCTTTGTTCAAAATTTATTATAGCTTGTCCTTTTATATTTTTTGCGGCATTTCTTTTGAAGTATATCAGAAAGGAAGGTAACTTGAGAAACCATTTCTTTAAACATCCGGATAAGATAAGCTCAAAATAATTATAGAAGGTAATGAATCAACAGGTTCTTAGACCACCCCTTCGGAAGATCCATCTGCGGAAGAGGGCAATTTAGCATACCCTGGAGGTGGAGGCCTGGACACTGACTGGACATCTGTTTCCCATGAATGAAAAAAGAAGCGATCAAAGAACGCTTCCTGACAATACACAGCGACAACTTTAGAAGTGTTTAAAAGTATTTGTGACAATAATACTGTTTAAAAGCTTGATAATATTATGAAAACAGCCAGTGCGCCCATCTCAATGACAAAAAAAAAAAAGGAAAATGTTTGGAAACACGAAAAAAAGTGAAATTTGGCACCCCTCGATTGAAACTCAAGCGTAGGCGACCGCCTACGTCGCCTACGCCTCAAACCGGCCCTGCACGCATGACACAAGCAATATTGCACTAAATGATTATGCTTTAATCAAGAAAAGGGAACTTAAAAGTAAAGAAATGTACTCTGTTGAGGATATGATAAACTTAAATCAAACGGAATGCGAAGATTGGTACGTTAAACAACTGAATCCAAGTTTCCAAAGAGTGCGTTCTTCGGAAACATACATTTTGGAGAAAACTCAAATTGTATCAAAACTACCACCTCCTGTTCCTTCAGATGGTACAGAAAGGAAAACAGAAATGCTAATTTTTGAATCTGATTCAAGTAAATTTAATATAAAACGAAAAATTATACGCTAACTTCTAATAAAAGTAGCATGTTTTCATCTTAAGCTATAGGAGTTTAATTAAATTTGTTTTTTCAATTTCAATTTAATATTTGTCTCACTAATCTTTATTATAACTGTACATAAAACATTTATGATGAAATTTGAATTTTGACTCATATTATTTGAGTGTTTGTGAAGTATTAAGTGTTTTATTGTACCCCGGTGTTTGGGGTACTACGAACACTGAAAGACATTTGCATTTTGTAATTTTAAATATGAAAAAGCTATTCACATACTCCTAAAAATTCATTTAGATAGGAAAAAAATAGGTTAAATGTGTACATTAATTTTATTTTTGTACAGGCGAATTTGTGAACAGGAAAATAGGAATAGTAAATTTTGTTTCGTGTACCCCAACTTCCCCTATATTTTCTTCCTCACTCGCTGGTCAAGCAAGCTCAGGAGACAGGACATTGTTCCGGTGGTCTGCTAAACCCTAATTAAGCAACAAGAATGACTGCTCTAAACACAATTTTAAAATAGGTTTATTTTATTTATTTATTTATTTTTCACTGCGTTACTTAATTCCATTTTTGCTCTCTCTGTAATTTTTTATAAGCCATTTTTAAAACTCAGTTTTACAGTTCTTTTTAAAAGGTTCCACATTGTTAATTTGTAAAATTATAAAATGAGATTGTTCGTGAACCCGTTTTCATTTACTCTGCCTTTTAAGTGTGATCTACAATATAACTCAAAATAACTCTTGTAAAGAAATGAAAGCCAAACAAAATTTGAGTTTAACGTACTTTAAAAAAGACGTAGCAATCTTTTCTTTTTTTTATGTGGAAGGAGGGGGGTTCAACAGTAGATTATTAAATTATTCACGTGGTATTAAAAAATAATGCTTAATAATACTGAAATTTAGATTTAAATAAGATCTTAAGAGAATTAGTTTCTGTTCTCATGTTACTACTATTTGCTACAGTGTTTCACTGTAAAACATTAATGAAAGGGATCATTTTTTAGGCAAAAGTGCACTATTTTCCTTGAATGTCGTCAGATTGCGATTGCTAAACTAAAGTATTTAAATATCGAACATTTTGCAAAATGTGGCACTTTTCGAAAACATTTACTGTGCAGTCCATGAGTAAGAATTTTTTCTAAATGTATCATAAAAGGCAGAGTTTTTTTCATCGATTATAGTGAGTAATGCAGCTTATGAAGACTCATTCTGAAAATTTTTTTAGCTCAAAGTTTATTTTAATATGTGTACAGCCACACTGAGCGAGGTTTTGTTTCTTTGAGCTGCACCCTTAAATATACAATAACTATGTCCAAGATACAAGCCTGTAATCAGACAATATTTCCGAGAGGAATGACGACCTCCATGATTTTTCGTGCTAAGGAGCATTCACATGTAACTATGCTGAAATCGTATTTCAAATGTCTAGTTTTTTTTTATTTTAAGATCTAACCCATATGTAAAAATATTTAGGTTCGAGACCATGCCAAGATCCCTTCATGAAAACTGATGCGAGGCCCTTGGAAGCGCGAGGCCGTGGGCGGTCGCCCACATCGCCCACGCCTATCCCCGCCTCTGATGACCCGTGTGAAAAGGAAACTCAACACGTGCAGTAATATAATCCCAGTGCATCTGTTTCAAGAACGTATATAAGTGGATTTTGAATGCTCAAGAACGTATATAAGTGGATTTTTAATGCTCAAGCCGATATATTTTTCATCGGTATATTTCGTGTGTGTAAAAAAACCGCAGTGTGTTGTCGACGTGAAATAAGTTGTGTGAACAACGTGAGCTGAACCAAGCTATGTGTGTTGTGTGTTGTGGTTTTGTGAGCAGCTTAAATCATCATATTGAAATATCTGTGCACATGTTCCCAATGTTATTTATGTGGTTACGGTAATAAGCATCCGGCTGCATATTAAGGTGGATTCATACTTGCCGCACCGCAACCATGCCGTACTGTTTCGCCGTTTTGGACCGTTGGCTGTCCGCGCGGCGAGCTTGCGGTGCCTCAAGTAAATACACCAATGCTCTTCTGTAATTGGCTGTAGCTGTAAAAGCTCTTCTGTAATTGGCTGTAGCTTTGCGGTCGCTGCGGAATATCTGTTCTCGCCAGATATTGCGCAAACCCTCGGCGCTCGCCGCGCGGGGGCCGTGTTGCTCCGCCTCGTGACGTCATTGCGGCGTCTTAGCGGTGCGGTACGGCCAGTATGAATCCGGCTTAAGTGTGCTCTTCTGTGTTCATGTATTGCGCAAAGCGTGAAGTCTGCCCCGGTAAGTGTTTTACACATTTTTTCCATCTTGCGTTTAGATTCCTGTGTGTGACAGCCTTTCTTTTACATATTACTTGTATATATTGGTTGAGGTATTGTATTATTATAGTACTAGTTGTCATAAATCGTGTGTTAATAGTTTAGATGTGTAGAATATATTTTCCCCTCATTGCTAGTGTTAATTAATTTTTTGTATATGTCTTAGCTGTATTATAACTTAGTATTAGTGATATAACGTGTTATTATTGGTATTATTAGGCAAATATGCAGAACGAGGCTGTAGTTAATGCTGGAGATGCAGCGGCAAATAATGCTAATGCAATTCAGCGAGTAGGTATCAAATATGCTTCTTTTTGGCGTGCGAACCCCAAAATTTGGTTTTATCAACTCGAATCTCAATTCACGCTGGCAGGAATAACTAATACCACTACTCAGTACCACCATCTAGTTGCATCTCTACAACCGGAGGAGTTAGCGATTGTAGGAGACACATAAAGTCTCCCCCGCAAGATAACCCTTATGCCGCGATTAAGACACGTTTAATCAACCAATATGCTGTTAGTGAGGACTCACGCCTTCCCGAGTTAGTATCGGGCATGCAGCTGGGTGATAAAAAACCATCCAGGTTATTACTAGAGATGCGCAGTAAGGCGGGCGCTCAGGTAGGCGACGATTTGCTAAAAACATTATTTGTTCAGAGGCTGCCTGCCAACGTGCAGCAAATCTTAGCCATTTCCAACGATAATTTAGACAAGTTAGCCGAGATGGCGGACGGTATTATGGCAGCTACGGGGCCAATACCAAGTGTGCAAGGTGTACATAACGATAACGAAATTAAATCAATCATATTAGATATTTCGTCACGTTTGCAAAAGCTGGAAACACGAAGTGCGGAGGATAGGCCTAGGTGACCCTCCTCACGCGCACGATATTTCAGAGGGCGGAGTAAATCTCGCAATAGGCAAAATTCCGCTAGTAGCGACAGCTCGTTATGCTGGTACCATGAAAACTTTAAGGAGAAAGCTAGGAAATGTAAGGAACCCTGTACTTGGTCGGGAAACCGCTAAGGCCGTCACTCGAGCAGACGGGTGACGGCACACCTTTGATCAATGGGCCATACTTGAGTGATAGGTCGTCAAATATGCGTTTTCTAATTGACACGGGCGCAGACATGTCTGTGATGCCGAATACGGACTGTAAGCAAAAAAGTATTCCCGATAAGCTTCAGCTTTTTGCTGCGAATGGGACAGTAATTAATACTTATGGCCAGAAGTTACTGAAACTAGATCTAGGTTTAAGGAGAGAATTTCATTGGCCTTTCGTCCTCGCGGATGTATCCCAGCCAATTATCGGTGTTGATTTTTTAATGCATTTTGGCCTACTAATTGATGTCCGTAGAGGAAAGCTGCGCGACCCAGTTACCAACCTGGAAGCAAAAGGTGATTTAAAAATTAAAACCATTTATAATATTAAAGCGGTAGCGCACAGCTCACCGTTCCATGTTCAGGGCCGGCCCAAGGGGGGTGCGAATGTAGGCGATCGCCTAAGGCCCCGCGCTTATAGAGGCCCCGCTCCTGGGCCATTTTATTGCTATCTCATAAGACATGATAGAGAAGAGGCCCCGCACTTGCGCTTCGCCTGGAGCCCCGCACGCTCCTCGGGCCGTCTCTGCCATGTTCTCCTAAGTAAATATCCTAGCCTAACAGAAGTGTCATCAACGCTCAAGACTCCTAAACATGAAGTAAAACATGTAATTGAAACCAAAGGTCCACCGGTGTTTGCCAAGCCAAGGAGGCTGCCGCCGGATAAACTTAAGGTCGCGAGGCAAGAGTTCCAATTTATGGTAAATGCAGGGATTTGTAGACCGTCAAGTAGCAGTTGGGCCAGCCCGCTACATATGGTTCCAAAATCTAATGGTGACTGGCGTCCCTGCGGGGATTATAGAGCTTTAAATGCAGCCACGATACCTGATCGTTACCCCGTACCGCATATACAAGACTGTATGCAAGTGTTACATGGGAAGTCTATATTTTCAACTATAGATCTTGCCAGAGCATACCACCAGATTCCTGTACGCCCAGAAGACGTTCACAAAACGGCAGTAACCACTCCGTTTGTGTTGCTTGAACATAAGAAGACACGTCACAACTTTCTTGAACTTATTTATTGGACGACACAAAACATCACATCGCATGCAGAACAATTGAACATTCAAAATACTATCGCCAACTCAAGGCGAACTAACTTCAAAAACTCAGCTTTAATTAAAATATATTTCATAAAGGCAAAATAATTCCACAAAAGCAACAAATAATTATCCATGAATCAAATTGCCGCCAACATTACCGGCGAACTGAACACACGAGCTGAAGGCGAAACTCCACCTCCAATTTAAATCACTTTAGTCAGCAACACCTGAATTCACTTCCTATCCAAAAATAGAAAATAAGTGCTACCTAACCAGCCACTGCTTAGTGCTGGCATCTGTACTCTAAGTACATAACAACCGAATGCAGTCCAACAGGATTGTGCAGGAACATACTCCCACCCATCAAGAAGTCATTCTTGATGAGAAGGTATTAAACAAAGTTTAACAATTGGCCTTTTAAATAAACCCTTAGCAGTTTTTATTGTTACCACCCGTACCATACCATCCTTACCAGGATGCGTAGCTACAACTCTACCCAGCGGCCAAACAGAAGGTGGTACATTTTCCTCCTTTAATATAACTAAATCATTTAACTTAATATTTTCCCCAGAAACCTTCCATTTTTTCCTATTTTGGAGTGAACTTAAATAGTCTATCCTCCATCTCTTCCAAAAATTTAATTTTAATTTTTGTATAATATCCCAACGCGATCTAACAGACAGGTTATCTTCAATAGGTTCAGCTGGAGAAGTAATAACATCACCTATCAAAAAGTGTGATGGAGTTAATACATTTAAATCACTGGGATCATTTTCACTACCCACCATAGTAAGTGGTCTGGAGTTCAATAAAGCTTCTATCTGAGTCAAAAGAGTACACAACTCCTCAAATGTTAAGTTGGTATTTCCAATTACGCGCTTAAGATGAAACTTTGCAGAGCGCACTGCTGCCTCCCACAACCCACCAAAGTGAGGACTCACTGGGGGAATCATGTGCCATTCAATATTTACTTGCGATAAATAATAACTAATTTTATCGTTTTCATTGATGGTGGAAACAAATTTAAATAGATCTGATAGTTTCCTTTTGGCACCTACAAATGTTGTCCCATTATCCGAATAAATTGAACTTGGAGCTCCTCTACGTGAGCAAAATCTCTTAAGTGCAGCTATGAATGCCTCAGAGGAAAGGTCACTCACTAGCTCTAAATGAAGCGCTTTTGTCGCAAAGCAAACAAAAAAAGCGATATAACCTTTAGTAGTTTTAGCTCCTCGGCCACGATGTCTTAAAATACCAACTGGCCCTGCATAATCAATGCCACATATAGAAAAAGGCCTATTAGGAGTAACTCTATCAACAGGAAGCTCTCCCATCAGCTGCTGTGCAGTGGTTGCTCTATATCTACAACATTTTATACATTTATGTATACAACTCTTAATAAGTTTTTTAAGACCAATTATCCAATAACTCTGACGAATAATGCCTAACAATAAATTCAAACCAGCATGTAAATACACAACATGAAAATAATTTACAATTAAAACACTTATTTTATGCTGAGCTGGCAAAATCAATGGATGTTTAGCATTATATGAGAGAGGTGAGTTATACAGTCTACCTCCCACTCTCAGTAAGCCGTCCTTATCAATAAATGGACAAAGACCTAATAAAGAACTTTTCCTTGAAACTGCTTTACAAGATTTCACACAACTTATTTCATCTGAAAAATATAAATTCTGTACATAAGAAACCAAGAAATTACCTGCATTTTTTCTTTCCGTGGTACACAAAGGAGAAATCTTACCTTTAGAAACTACGTTAACTTTGTTACATTTTTCTCTGCAATTCAATATAAACCTAATACAAAAGGCAAAAATATCTACAATTTTAGAAAAAGATGAATAATTTTCAAATAGTGAATCAATAATGCAGTTCTTTACAATTACGGGAAAACAAAATTTAGTCTTTTTCTGTTCTTTCACCACAGCATCAATGTTAAGTTTAATTTCTGGTTGTTTAGGCCAATTCTCAGTACTTAAGGAAAGCCAGGGTGGTCCCTCCCACCATAAGGAACACTCGGGAAGTTGTTTAGGAGTCAAACCTCTTGAAGCGACGTCAGCAGGATTTTCCCTTGTGGGCACATATCTCCAACAGTCAAATGGAGCCAGGTCCAAAATTTCGGAAGTTCTGTTAGCAATATAAGGTTTATAGCACCGAGGATGAGATGACAACCACGCAAGCACCACTTGAGAATCTGTCCATGCGTGGAACTCGATGACATACTCATGAAATATATCTACCACACTGGAATACATTCTTGAGAGCAACAACGCAGCGTTGAGCTCCAATCTTGGAATGGACACTGGTTTCAACGGACAAACTTTAGTTTTAGACATCAGGATATTCACTTTATTACCGTCTTGTTGTACCACATAAATAACTGCTGCAAATGCTAATTCCGAAGTATCGCAAAAACCATGCAACACAAGTTGTTTACCCACGTTCTGGATCCATCGAGGAATACGAATCAAACATATTTGTTCAAAATCCTTCTGAAATGCTCGCCATTTTACCTTTACACTTTCCGGAAGAGGAGTATCCCAATCTAATTTCAATAACCACAATTGTTGGTAAACAATCTTAACGCATACTGTAGAAGGTGATAGGAAACCTAACGGATCAAACAATTTTGCTGATTGAGATAAAAATGTTCTTTTAGTGATCTCCTCGCTAAATTTCAAATTAACATTAAATATAAAACAGTCAGTTGTAGAATCCCAGTTTAATCCCAGAGCCTTAGAGCACTCGTCAGGATGAATTTCTAAAGCTGGTAAATCAAATGGACTGAGAGACAAATGTTCCAGTACCTCAGAGGAATTGGATCGCCATTTCCTTAAATGAAAACCTCGGAATTCCAATCTATCAGAAAGCTTTCTTATTAATCCAATTGCCTCTTCACTAGAATCCGCTCCAGCCATCAAATCGTCAATGTAAAAGCACTCTTTTATTATAGAAGAAACTGCAGGATCCCCCTCCTCCAAGTCCTTTCCAACTTGAAATAAACAACGTGTTGCTAAATATGGAGCAGCAGATGTACCATATGTAACTGTTTTCAATTTATATTCTTTAATATCAGAGTCCCTTGACCTCCTCCAAACTATTCTTTGAAAATCCTGATCTTCTGAATCAATTAATATTTGCCTATACATCTGTTGGATATCCGCAGAAAAGGCAATTCGATGTAGTCTAAATCGAGTAAGGATGAAAAACAAATCTGGTTGCAAAATCTGACCTACGGCTAAAATAGAATTCAAGGAGTTCCCATCCGGAGGCTTGAAAGAACCATCAAATACAACTCTCAATTTCGTAGAAATAGAATCACTCTTGATAACTGAATGATGCGGCAGATAGTAAATTTTATTCTTGGTAAATTCTAAATTTTCGCCAAGAGGTGTCATATGTCCAAGTTCCTCATATTGATTCATGAATAGCCCATAATCCCTCTCAAATTCCTTGTTATACAGAAATTTTCTTTCCATTGCATATAATCTCGCAATTGCCATTCCTTTAGTATTTCCCAACAGATTTACATCCCTATAAATTGGTAACTTCACTACAAATCTACCGTCTTCATTTACTTTATATGTTGACTGGAAATGTTGTTCACAAAATTCTTCCTCTTCAGATAAATGCTGTTTTTTAACATTTATTTCCTCTGTCAGCCAAAATTTTTTAAGAATTACGTAGATGTTACTTTCATTTTCATAATTACTTATAAAATGAGAGTGTGCAAAACGCGATGAATTGAAATCAGTCTGAACTCGTCCAGCTACCACCCAACCAAACATTGTATTCTGAGCAATCGGCTGATTTTCCTCTCCCACAATTTTTCCATGTCGTATAATATGAAAGAAAGTGTCGGAACCCAAAATGATATCACATTCCCTTGACTGCATAAAGTTTTTATCGGCTAAATTGATACCTTTAAGATGATCAAGATTCCTTACATCCAATGACTCAGTAGGAAGATAAGATGTAAATTTGTTTAGTATATAGGCATGAACACTTAAAAACTCATCCGAAAACCTTGAACCAACTTTCAAAGTCGCTGAACCTCTTGTCTGCCCAGCCTCCACTCCTCCAATACCTTTGAGAACAATGCGATCGTTTTTTCTTTTTAAATTCAAAATAGTCATAGCATTTTCACTTATGAAGGAACATTCTGATCCCGAATCCAGGAGTGCTCTAAAGGGAAATGCGTCACCCACAGAATTATAAATTAAAATTTCAGCTGTAGGTAAAAAAGAAATATACTTAGAATTGTCACAAGATGCACTCGCAATAACCTTTGTTTCATTAGATATTAATTTAGAGCCACTATCCTCGTCATTGCAACTCCTTTCGTTCGAAACTGGGGGTACCCTCCCCTGAATTTTCGCAGTACACGAAGTACCTTTATTTCCTTCATGTATAAGTGTATTATGACTCCCTTGGCATTTTAAAAACTTCAAATGGGTATATGGACATTCCCTCAACTTGTGAGAATTTAAACACAAGAAACATAAGTTATTCTGTTTAACAAAATTCTTTCGGGCATAGGCATCCATACCCTTAAATTTTCCACATTTATATAATGGATGCGTTCCCTGGCATTTCATACACCTTCGAGTGGATTTTTCAGCATTGCTTCCTGATTCAATATAATTGACATTTTTAGGCCTGACATCGTCATTATTAGCAATTAATTCCAAGGAAGAGCACCTCACATTTAAAAATTCAAAAAATTGCTTTAAAGTAGGGAAATCAATCTCTGCACTTTTTATAGACCATTGTTTTCTTGTCTCGACGTCAAGCTTTCGCAACAATAAATAAATTAACCATGGATCTCTATCAGTAGCTTCCTCACAAGTATCTTTCAACCCTCGAATGACTTCATCACTTGTATTCAACAAATTTCTTAAGTTTACACTGTTCGGGTGACTAATTGACTTTTGATCTATAAATACTTTAATTAACGACTGTACAATTTGCTTCTTCTTATCATACCGATCCAATAATTTCCCCCATGCTTCTTCATATGAATCATTAGACAGTGGAATATGCTTAATTAATAAGGCAGGTTCATCCGACAATAACCCTTTAAGATACTGAAATTTTTGAATCTTGGATAACGATGTTTGAGCATGAACAGTTGCTATAAACATATCCTTAAAGTTATTCCAGTCCATAAATTTACCGGAAAAAATTGGGATGTTCAATTTTGGAAGCCTAACATTTTGGTTCTGACTTTCAGTACGAACGGATTGAACAACACTCTGCGTTTCATTCGTCACTAATTGCTCTGTAGTAATCAACGCATCTAACTTATTTTGAAATTCAGATTTCAGGAAAAAATATCTTTCCTCAACTTCCGCAATTTCAGAATCCTTTTCACTAACTAAATTATCCAGCCGTTCAAATTCTTTAAAAACTTCATCTAATCTATGCAACCGAGTATTAATTTCGTTTTTACCATTTATCCTATCGAAATTATTTTCCAATCTTGTAAGACAGGCTTTAAGACGACCCCTTTCCATTTTTACTTTTGCAAGTTCTTCTGCCATTGCAGATCAAATAAAATATAATACGTTTAAAAAATACAATCCCAATAAAAATCAAAGCACTTATCTTCCACAAATCCAAATCTCGCCGGTGCCTCCAATTTCTTATGTTGCTTGAACATAAGAAGACACGTCACAACTTTCTTGAACTTATTTATTGGACGACACAAAACATCACATCGCATGCAGAACAATTGAACATTCAAAATACTATCGCCAACTCAAGGCGAACTAACTTCAAAAACTCAGCTTTAATTAAAATATATTTCATAAAGGCAAAATAATTCCACAAAAGCAACAAATAATTATCCATGAATCAAATTGCCGCCAACATTACCGGGCGAACTGAACACACGAGCTGAAGGCGAAACTCCACCTCCAATTTAAATCACTTTAGTCAGCAACACCTGAATTCACTTCCTATCCAAAAATAGAAAATAAGTGCTACCTAACCAGCCACTGCTTAGTGCTGGCATCTGTACTCTAAGTACATAACAACCGAATGCAGTCCAACAGGATTGTGCAGGAACAGTTTGGATTATTTGAATTTTTGTTCATGTCTTTCGGTTTGGCTAACGTCCACGTTTGGCTAACGTCCACGTCTGGACGTCCACGTTTCAGCGATTCATACATAAGGTGTTACATGGTTTTGACTTTTGTATTCCCTATTTTGATGACGTTTTAGTCGCCTCCACCACTCAGGATGAACATATACAGCACTTAAAAGCTGTGTTTGAGCGTTTTGCTGAATTTGGCGTACGGATAAATCCCTCCAAATGTGTCTTCTGCCAAACTAGTGTAAAATTCTTAGGCCATAACATATCTTCTAAAGGCATTAGCCCGCTCAAAGACAAGGTTAAAGCAATTCTTGAATTTCCGCGCCCCCAAACAATCAAACAATTACGTCGGTATTTAGCAATGTTAAATTTTTACCGTCGATTTATCCCAAAGGCTGCGCACACACAGGGTATCCTAAACAAATATTTACAAGGGGCAAAGAAGAATGACAATAGACCAGTGGTGTGGTCTGAAGAAGCCAACACTGCATTTCTTCAAAGTAAAGAAGAACTCGCGAATGCGACCACCTTAACATTTTTTGTTCCCGCTGCTGGCCATGGAAGCCGCCCTACAACAGCGAATAGAAGGTGCCTGGCAACCGCTTGCTTTCTATTCCAAATCTCTATCTTCCGCGGAACAGAAGTACAGCGCATATGATCACGATCTATTCGGCGGTGAAGTACTTCCGGCATATGCTAGAAGGTCGATCGTTTACCATATTTACGGACCATAAACCTCTCATGTGTTTGGATTTCCTAAAGACCCTGAACTAAAAAATAAATGGATAAGAAGCATTCCAAGATGCAATTTCCAACCGTCAGATACATCTAAGGTAAGCAATAATCATTTTCTTTATAAGAAAAATAAATTAAACCGTATTGTTGTATGTATTTTTGAACATAGTTAATTCAAATCCAAATAAATGCCAGATTTTTTCAAAATATTTAACAACGCTTCGTAGAAAATTTATGAGAAATGATTTCAGATTAATCATGTTTTGGAATGATACATTCAGTTCAATAACAAGTTTAAAAAAATAGATATTAACGGAAATAATATTTACAGCAGCATATACAGGTTACTGTTTCGTGGGGGGGGGGGTGTCAGGTATTTTAAACATTTATTCTTTCTAGAGTTAATATAAATGTTTTAAAATGTTTCTTTTAATAAATGCTTTACATTTTCTGAGGGGGTACACATGCTAGATCAAGTAAGACGCAGGAAGGTATGATTTAAAAATAAATAAATAAATATTTAAGCAAAAATGTAGAAAGCTACAGTACATAATTAAATTTGTCTTGAGTAAAAAAAAAAAAAAGGTACGTACACCTCAGAAATTAAATACATATCTATAATTTCTTAATCTAATGTGTAGTTTATTTTAGTGTTATTTATTTATTTATTTAATCATTATTATTTTACAGGTCTGTGAAACACATTTCAAGGTTGAAGATGTCATTAGAGAAGTATCTCAATGTGATAAAAATACTGGGAAACTCATCAGTGCTCCACTGGATCGTCCCAGGCTAAAAAATGGTGCTTTCCCTGTTTTGTTTCCCAACTGTCCATCTTATTTATCGAACAAAGACGTACGCATAAGAGAAGACAAAGATAGTAAAAAAGTGTGAAGCATGCACCTCCAAAAAGTCATTGATGAAAGTATTGCCTTGAAACAACAAAGAGAAAGCGAATTGTCCGTCAATACATTTGCAGAATTTCTAATGTTCAGAAAAACTCAAAAGAGATGATATATGGACGAAAATTATTCAAAAAGAGTGTATTATTTTTGCCATTTTAAGTCTTGCCTGGCCCTGCAGTCGTTTCATCTGTGATAGTGAACAAAGATTTAAAAGTATCAGCATATTTCAAAGGACTTGAACTTACCACAGAAAATTCTAAAATTAATCGGCCATGCAATGTGCAAAGGTTTGACCAATTTGAAAGAATATTAGACTATATGCAATCTATAGAAAAGGATGAAGTAAATAAGAGAAGTACTGTTTTAAATTCTGTCTGTGGATATTTAGACGACCTTCTTAACATTCAAGAAGAGGATGTATGTATGCTGAAGTTTGTAAAAGAACAGTTAAAAATCCTTTTAAGCTGCATAAAAACCATTATAAATATTCTTCTGAAAGCTTGTATCAGCTATCAATGAATCAGAATTTCTCAGGGTAAGTAATTAGCGTGCAGCTGTTATTTTTATCACATTGTGTTAAACTGGGAATTATCCCATTTAGACATTTGTTTGGTCATACAAGTGAAAATGCTATAAAAAAATATTATAAAAATATCTATTAATGCTCTCATAAAAAAACTACTGTTTAAAAAGAAATGAAATTGCTAAGCAACAGCACAATAAGCGAAAATTGTCTACCTTTAACTCAAATTAGATTTCTTTTTTCATTTTAATCCTAATTCAAAATTCATTATGATTTCTATATTTATCTTTGGTTGAAAACTGTTTTTTGTGGACAGAAAAATTTAGGCCTTTAGAAGATTAAAGAAAAAATAAAATATCACACAAAAAATGAAACTAATTTTAGTTTTAAAAAATTGAAATTTTAACTGAATTTAAAACGATTGCTTCTACTTTGAAAATATAAAGGGGAAAAAATAGTCAAAAGAAAGTAAAAAAAAAAAAAGGAAAGAAATTGATAGCTTTTATCTTGATTCTCCTTAAAAACTTAATTTCCCACTGTGTTGCTGGGAATAAGAGCAGCCTGGAAGGAAGACCTGCGGGCAACGGCAGCAGAAATGGTGTATGGAGCGCCAATAGCTCTGCCTGGCGAATTTTTGACACCTGCTGATGACGTACCGGACACGGCCAGTTTTTTAGGCAAGCTACTCGAAAGCATGCGTAAGCTTTGCTCTCCTTCAGCTCGGTCAGTCTCCAATCAAACAATTTTTGTACAAAAAGAACTGAAGGATTGCTCTCACGTATTTCTGCGTAGAGACGGAGTTAAGAAAAGTTTGCAACCCCCAAACGACGGTCCTTTCGTTGTGTTGTCACGCTCTGACAAAAACTTTCGTCTAAAAATAGGAGAAAGAGTTGTGCCGGTGAACATTGACTGGGTTAAGCCCGCATATCTCTGTGTGGATGAGAAATGCAATCCAGAACCACTAACAAAGACTGAGGACAGCTTGCCAACAAATGCAAACAACAGTGGTGAAAAGACTACGCGCTCCGGTAGGCGAGTCAGATTCAACCCGAAGTACCTCTCATAGTGAAAATAGTTTCGCTATCTCTCAGGGTTCTCTCAGCTCTCTACTGTTGGGGTCTGACATCGCCGCAGTAATCTCCTGCATCCTGAAACTAGCGCGGAAGGCGATAACTGTCAACCGCGCAGGAAAATATTTTTGCACCTGGCTCGTGCTGAAGTGAAGAGAGAATTACGATTCGACTCGCAGTCGGTGTGCATGATGATGGCTTAGCTCCAGCGACCAAATGTGACATGCTTAATTCTTTATCATTTTCAGTATGTAACGTAAATTCGTAGAAGTTTTAAAATAAATATAGTTTAAGTGGTGATTTGTGTAATGTTTAAATATTTAATAATTTTGTATTAGCAACCTTCTAAAAAGCTACTTAATTTTCATTCATAGTATATTTTAACAAACAGATTTTTGGACTTTGTCCAGGAGGGGGCGATCGCCCCCACCGCCCTCCCCTTGGATCCGCACTTGGCATGCAGCCAGTGAAAAAATAATATATAATTACTTGTATATATACGTATATGGGCATATATATATATACATACATGGGCGCCGGCAGCATAGGGCAAGGGGGGCACTTGCACCCCCTGGATTTTTGTATGCAGTGTTTTCTCTTGATTTTTTGTTCTTTTCAACATGGTAACCATACATTGAAGTAGTCTTTGCCCCCCCCCCTGGGAAATATTCTGGCGGCGCCCATGTATATATATATATGTGTTATATTGACGGTTTCTTGCAGATTTTGTGTGTGATTCTAAAAATTAAGAAAGACATATAATTATATAGGGGAGAGCAGGGGCGTAGCTAAGGAGGAGTTAGGGGGGTCATAACCCCCCATAAGGAATTTTTTGCCGTACAAAATGTATATTCTTCACTCCCTTATCACAAACACCTATACATATACACTCATGTCCATAAATTAAGGATAATGAAGTTCAGGCAAAGAAAGAGAAAGAAGCAAAACAAATTTGACTTATTTGTAAAGTCTATTTATTAAACAAAAAGTAAAGAGGAAAAAAGATGCTATATGTTTGACATAATTAATAAAAATTGCAAGTTTTACTCCCTTGACCAAATTTCAAAAAAGAACCTATTTACAAAAAACAGTATAACATGGTTAGTAGGATGGTTAATACGGAGCATGTCTCCCGGACGATGCAATACAGGCCTGACAACGCCTAGGCATGCTGAGTATCAAATGATCAATCTGATCTTGGGGAATATTACACCACTCATCAAGCAATGCACTCCGAAGTTCCAGTAGACAGGTGGGAGGGGGTTAACGGGCTGCAATTCGTCGGCCAAGCATATCCCACACATGCTCTATTGGATTCAAGTCCGGTGAGTATGCTGGCCAATGCATACGGGTGATATCCTTCGATTGAAGGCATTCGTCTACAATGTTTGCACGGTGAGGACGGGCGTTGTCATCCATAAACACAAATTCAGCACCCATGGCGCCCCGAAACAAACGTACATGTTGTTCCAGAATGACATCCCGATAGATGTGGCCTGTCATCGTTACACTCTGAACATGCAGGTCAGTTCTGGAACCAAGAAAAATTCCTCCCCAAACGAGCCATCCTGCACCACCGTAACGGTGTCTTTCAATGGTGTTCTCTTGGTGGTAACGGGTACCTGGCGCTCTCCAGATGAATGTCCGGCGAGAATCAGACTCCAAACTAAACCTGGACTCGTCGGAAAACATCACACAAGACCACTGTTGCGGTGTCCACAATGCATGCTCTCTACTCCAGGTTAATCGCAGGCGACAGTGAGTTGCGGTAATTGGAACACATCTGACAGGCCTACGAGCATATAGATCAATGTGCCCTAAGCGTCTGTACACGGTCTGCCTTGAAACTGTCGTACCGGTAGCTGAAGAGAGCTGACGAGACAGGTCTGATGCTGTACTCCGTCTGTTTCTTTTGGCAGTAACTGCCAAATAGCGGTCCTCATTCGGCGTTGTAACTCGGGGGCGACCTGTGCTGTAACGTCTACTCACATTACCATCATCTTGGAATCGTTGCCAAAGCCTGGAGATGACACTCTGGGCGATTCCAAGTTCCTCGGATACTTCCAGCTGGGTACGTCCACATTCCAGTCGTCCGATAATTCTGCCACGTAAAACATCATCCACATGCCTCCTTTGTGCCATAACTATGCGGTTTTGCACTGAAAGGCTTTCACAGCGCTTGTGAACAATTTTACTTCTTTGCCACCATTCCTTATATACCCCTCTCTTACACTCTCGTCATTGTGACGTGTTATGATTTCAATTTTAAGTAAAGTTTAATTAATTAATAGCCTACTTAATTAAAAATCCTAACCTTAATTAGTAAATTTTAAATCAAGTAAAATTAAAATTTCTAAACAATTTGTTTATTAAGGTGGTTTTGTTTTGTCACCATATACCAGTATTCATAAAGGAAGTAAAATAATAATGAAGTGTTTAAAATTTATTAAGGTATATGTTGAATTACTATTGATGACTCATGGCTGACTCATTTTTATTTATTTGTTTACTTGTTCTATATTTTGGCGCCAAACATCTAAAAGATCGTTATTCGGGCGATCGTGTTGCCATCTTTGTGTAAGGTAACTATACATATTGCTCAAGTAATTAAAATAATTTGTACAACAATTTTCTTTTAAATTTTAAATTCATGAAAATACGTTTTGTGAGAGCTGACATCATTCAGAGGGTTGGTAATAAATTTTTTAGAGCTGACAATAAGAGTTTCATAAAAATGTTTGTTTTGAAATTGTAATTTTCCTTAGAAAAATTAAGTGATTGTAATTAGAGTTAAGTTTTTTTTCTTTCACTATAATTATCTTTTCTGGAATTCTCTAACCTTCTTTCTAATTTTTAATAACATCCAATAACTACGTGCATCGATACCAATACTTCGATTCAATATATCAAAGAAGAAAACAACAACGGCGCAAGGATATGGAGATCGGCACCCAAGCATTTTCAAATTTTTAAATCAAAAATAGAATTTCTACAATAGTTACAACGATAAGAACAACTTTCACATTTTTCATCATAGTAAAAAATTAAGTTTCAACGCCCATCGATAATAAATCTACAAGTTTTCATTAATAATAATTGTATCTTTGACCGAACTACTTTACGAGCGGAAAGCACCAACAAAAGAGGTAAAAAGGTGACCTAAGCCGGAGGAAGCGTGGGTTGACAGATTCTTGTGGTTGGCGTGATGGACGGAAGTCTGTGCCCCGCGAGCTGCCTTGCTAAAAAAAAAAAAGAAATGGCGCTGGCGTTCTTGCTGGAGTTCTTGAAGATGACGACCTGATGAAAGATCTCGATGGGGGGGCCCCCTCTCTTCAATCAACGATAAGTTTTCTATCTTTCTCTCTTTCTTTTTAGTTAAAATTTTTTTTATTTCTTTTTTTTGTGCACAAGCGTTAGGTAAATTTTTAAGGAAAAAAAAGTCAGCTCGGGGTAAGGGAAAATGGAGTGTATTGAAGTTATAGTGTTTTCATGTTTTTCACGATATTATCTAGTTTAATTGTCTGATGTAAAAGATTTAAAGGTTTTAATTAAATAAATGTAATTGTTTAAGTAAAAATGGCTCCTCTTCATTTATCTCACTTCGTGTGAATTTATTTCAGCAGTTCTCTTTCAGGTTTTAATCCATTTTTATTTAGCCATAATTTATTCGCACGTATGCCGAGAACCTGTTTGGTATATTGCAGTCACAACACTTTCTAAAACTAAGCATTTATTTTCTAAGTGTGAAATATGAAAAATGATAATTGGTTAAAATTTAAAATAGTAAATCTTTGAGTCAGGACAAAGTTAAATGAATGATAAAAAGAGAGAATACAACAATGGTGCCGTTCAAATTTGGATCGGCGAATTAAGTGTGATGAATGAGACGAGCCATTTTTTTTGTGTTTTGTTAACGCTTTGGTCAGCCATGGGTCAAATTTTTTCTGAATGATTTTAATAGATTGTATAATTATTATTAGTTATTTAGTATTTTGGGTTACAATTATTTAAATTAAAATGCCTAGATCTCCCACCTCGGAACTTCCCTCTTTAGATAATACGCGTCACATAACAGTAACAACTGTTAATTTTGGGGAATTTATCCCCCTACTAACCCCCTTTTCGGGAAATAACCCCGACTTTTCAGTAAATGATTTCTTCGACAAAATCGAAGAAATCGCCAAACACGCGTCATGGAAGGATGAACAAACACTGTTTGTCGCCAAAACTAAGTGCGTAGAAGAAGCGGACGCTTTTGTTAGGTCGCAGCCTCAGTTGAAGTCTGCCGATTACAGAACATTTAAAGAAGCGTTGAAAGACAGGTTCGGCACTAACGACAAAGATTGTTCTCTTTTGAAATTCACAACGGCAGTACAGGGTTTTAATGAGACCACGCGGGGTTTTTTGTCCCGTTTAAACGGTTTAGCACATCGCTGCTTTCCCGATGATGAGCCCATTCGGCAAAGGATGTTGGTTTCCCAATGTCTTCAAGGCCTCCGACCCTCCGTTCGCCGATTCATCATGGCACAAGACCATGACACCTTTGAAAAAATTTGGGCTCTGGCTTTACAAGAAGAACAATGCGCCGCGCTAGAGAAAGCCTCCGCGAGTGTCAACATTGTTGACACCGAGCCGAAGCCGTCCGCCATTGAAACGGAGTTGAGAGAGATCAAATCTTTGGTTCAGAATAGTATCTTTGAAACAGATAAAAGAGTTAGCGATCTTCAAGAGGAGGTAAAGAGATTGAACAAATTAGTCATTAACAACGGTAACAATCGTATAATTTGTTTTAAATGCAGAAAACCAGGGCATTATAGTCGCGATTGTCGATAAAGGTATTATAATCAACACAGACCCAATGGAAATGACAGGCAGGGAAACTAAATCAGGGGCAAGACAGGGACACTCATCTGATCTTGAATCCCCCTTTTGAGTGCACTGGGATTGCGACTTCGGAATCCAGTTATACTTTGCCTATTGTACAAATTAATGTTAATGATTTTGTTATACATACTCTTATTGATACGGGTGCCTCAATTTCCATAATTAAGGGAAGTGTTTTGGAATCTTTGAAAGACACACGCTGCATTAAATTAGTAGAACCTTGTTTTTTAAAAGTATTGGGCATTACACAAAATTTAGTAACCTTGAACCAAAAAGTTAAGTTAGAAGTTCAATTAGGGACCTTTACGTGTGAAATAAAATTTTTTGTATGTAATACAGATTTATTTACTTACGATGCGATCTTAGGTTCGAACTTTCTTATCGAAAATCAAATTCATATCAATTTTGCTAAGACTACCATTTCAAATGAAAATTTTTTACTTAATTGGTCAAATAAACAAATTTCTAGACATAATGTTAATTCTGTACAAAATCTAAATTTTCAAGTAGGTTTTAATAAACGTAAATGTATCATTCCTCCTAAATCTGAATTAATTGTAACAGTTACTACTAAAGATAATTTTAAGATTTCTGATTTTGTCTTAATTCAACCACATAAGCATGCCATGTCGCATGTGTGGATTGTCTCGAGCTCAGTAAATGAAGGTAATGACAATGGCGAATATTTTGTCAAGATAGCTAATTTTTCTAACGACCCTGTTCACATTAACAAAGACACCAAAATTGTAAACATTGAGCCTATTGAGGTAGTTAAGAGCGATCAAGTAAGCGTTGGGGAGGAATTTTATAAGGACGATAATGAATTGATGGGAGAAGTAAACATGGCGGAGGAATTTTATGAAGATGAGAATGAAATTTTTGGAGGTAAATTTGATCTGGCTCATTTAGGAGATGAGGAAAAAGTTAAATTAAAAAATTTATTAATCAAACATAAAGGTGTTTTTGCTGAAAGTGTAAAGCAACTTACGGGTTGCAACACCATAGCTCACCGAATTTACCTAACGGATGATTTGCCAGTCAGGCAGAAGCCTTACAGAACCCCACATCCTTTACGAGAAGAATTGAAAAGTCAAATAAATCAGCTTTTGGATGCCGGGATAATTTCTGTAAGTAATTCACCGTATGTTTCCCCAATATTATTAGTTAATAAAAAGAATAACACGTATAGGTTGGTATGTGACTATAGGAAATTAAACTTAAAAACACAACCGCTTCCTTTTCCTTTACCGTTAATTTCGGATTTATTAGATTCATTAGAGGGAGCCAAGTATTTTTCTTCTTTGGACTTGTGTTCAGGCTATTGGCAAATGAATTTAGATCCCAAGGATCGTCATAAGACTGCTTTCACCACCGAATTTGGCCTTTTTCACTGGAACCGTCTCCCTCAGGGTTTGAAAAATGCAGCGTCGTCATTTCAAAGATTATTAGAAATAGTATTAGCTGGGCTGAAAGAGTGGAATATTAATACTTACCTCGATGACCTTATAATTGCGTCAAACACGTTCGATGAACACCTCGAAAAACTAGACATGGTATTCAAGAGATTAGGCGAGCACAATTTAAAAGTTAATCCGGGAAAATGTCAATTAGTTAAAGAAAAAATTACTTACCTTGGGTTTCAGGTCACTGACGGTAAAATTTTGCCCGACAGCAGAAATGTGGAGGCAATTCAAAATTTTCCAGTTCCGACTAACAAAAAGCAGGTTCGGTCATTTTTAGGACTTTGTAATTTCTATCGCAAATTTATAAAGAATTTCGCCCACATAGCAATACATTTGACTAAATTAACAAAAAAATCAGTAACTTTTGTTTGGGATGAAAATGCCAATAATGCTTTTGAGCAATTAAAGTCAGCATTAATCTCTTACCCTTGTCTTATTTTACCAAACACTAAGAAAGAATTCGTTTTGCATACAGATGCTTCTGGGTATGCTATTGGAGCTGTGTTGAGTCAGGAAGGCCAGGATGGACAATTACATCCGGTAGCTTATGCAAGTAGGCGGTTGAACGATGCCGAAACTAGGTATAGTGTTTTTGAAAGGGAAACCTTAGCGGTCGTTTGGGGAATAAACAATTTTCGACACTATTTGTATGGGCAATCTTTTAAACTTTTTTGTGATCAGAAGTCGCTTTCCTATGCACTCAAACTTAAGGATAGCGGTAGAATTACAAGATGGATACTAGCGCTTCAAAATTACGACTACACAGTAACTCACACTCCTGGAAAAATGAATGTGCCTGCGGATACTTTGTCACGAACAGTTCAGGTAGAACCCGTCAATGTCATTGAATTCACAACAAACAACTTTCCCCCTGCTAGGATTAGGAATTTGCAAGAGCAAGACACTAAGTGTCAAGAGATTTTGATTAAGTTAGAGGACACAAATGAAATTGAACAAAATGGGATGAAATTTTTTAAGAGGGATGGAATTTTGTTTTGTGTAAATGATAAAGCAAAGGGTCACAAATTTACCATCACAGACAGACTAGTAATTCCAAAGACACTCATTAGTGAGGTTTTGTCCTTAGGACATGACTCGATAACATCAGCACACCCAGGCATTAAGAGGACTTTAACCCGAATTAAGAGAAACTATTTTTGGTGGAACATGACACACCATATCATTAATTATGTCAAATCTTGCCACTCGTGTCTTGAGAGAAGAGGGTATAACGCTAAACATAAAGCGCCGCTACAAAGAATTCAAATAACTAGTCGGCCTTTTGAGCGAATTGGGATGGACGCAGTAGGACCACTTCCTATTACTGAGTCAGGCAATCAATATATTATAGTAATTGGTGATTATTTTACCCGGTGGGTGGAAGCATACCCTGTGAAGGATTTACAAACTGAAACGATTGCTTTGGTGTTAGAAAAGTTCATATGTACTCATGGGATTCCTGAGCATTTGATAACTGACAGAGGTAGTTCTTTGATTTCTGACAGCATACAAAAAGTTTATAAAAAACTGGATATTAAGAAACACACTAGTACAAGTTACCACCCAGCGACTGATGGGGTAGTTGAACAGATTAATGCTACAATAATTAACGCACTCCAGCACTTAGCAGACAATACTTACCATGAATGGGACAAATATTTACATTTTGCACTTTTAGCTTACAGAACAGCAGTGCACTCAGCCTTAAAAGATACACCAGCTCATTTAATATATGGAAGGGATTTAGTATTGCCAATAGATCTTATAAGTAGCCCCCCATTGAGGTCATATTCTGATCAGAGGGAACTCAGCGAAGATTTGGAGATTCGTCTACAACAGTGTTTTAAAATCATAAAAGCCAATTTAGTTGAAGCTGCAGAAAAACAAGAAAAGTATAGAAAAAAGGTGTGTAAGGAGAAGGGTATTGTTGTAGGAGATCTGGTGATGTTATACACGCCTTCAATTAAAGTTGGGCAAGGGAAAAAGTTTTCTAAATTTAATAAAGGGGTTTATAGAGTTAAAAATCAACTTAGTAAAGTCAATTTTGAAATCATTAACATATACAACCATAAAGATAAACAAGAAGTCCATGTTGACAGATTAACCAAAATTCCAGATCGCCTCATTTTCCCATCCTTGGATGTAGAGTTCATAGAGGAAGAGCCTAGTGCTCCTAATGAAGATAACGAAATTTTAAATTCGCCAGATCTCAATAACAGTCCTTTCCCCAAAAACTATACAAAAACTGTCAGAGTAGTCGTGAACAGCAACCGAGTGCCCAGGAAGCTGCCCAGTAATGTACAGCAGTCTACGACAGGAAGCTCTGCTCCAGTTGTCCAGACCCCACCACAGGCTGTGGTGCCTCCAAGCACGGGACAGGCCACCAAACATCAATATAATTTGAGAACAAGGCAGAATGGTTTTGTAACAAAAAAATGAACTGTTATCATGAAGAATCAGATTATTATAGTGTGAAAATTTTTATGTGTCATTTTGTTTTATATTTTATATGATTTAAGTGTTGATTGTTTTGATTCTCTACTAATGTTATATGAATATTTAATATAACTTTAACACTAATTTGTTGGGCCCAACATAAATATATCTGCTGCTGAACATAATTTTTTTAAGTTTAAGATATTTATTGGTGGAGTAGCTAACCATCTAATGTGAATATTTTGGGTTTGATTAATGTGTTCTTCACCTAGATATAGCAAAGTGTTAATTTTTTTTTTTAAGAGTTTTCTTATAAATCATTTTATATATGTTTTGTCAAAGTGGCAATTAATAGGGTTCTGTTGTAGGCTAAACACACTAGTTAGAAGTTGATCAGAGTCCAGAGTCTACAAATTTTTCTTTTATTATTGAATATGTTTGTGTTATATGTAAAAGTTTGCAATGGTTCGGAATGTTGGAGGGTAGTGAAGGTTTCCCTTATGATATGCATTTCAACTTCAAGTGCTAATATTTTGTGTAGTGTTAGTTAGGTATTTTGCAATTTCTTTTTTTTAATTTTGTTTTCTTTTATTGTGATATTTTTTTTTTTGGTAATTGTATACTATTTTTATGCAAAGCAGATTATTCAAGCTACTGTGTTAGTTTTTTTTGTTTTGTTTTGTGTTGTAAATCAACATTCTGGTTTACAATTTGGAGTTAGGCGGGTTACTTAGGGTGTGTAAATTCCAGTTTACTGTTACGTTTCTTTGAAAAAAAAAAAATGTTGCACATTTTTTTTTTCGTGTGAGAGGGAGGTATTTGTTATGATTTCAATTTTAAGTAAAGTTTAATTAATTAATAGCCTACTTAATTAAAAATCCTAACCTTAATTAGTAAATTTTAAATCAAGTAAAATTAAAATTTCTAAACAATTTGTTTATTAAAGTGGTTTTGTTTTGTCACCATATACCAGTATTCATAAAGGAAGTAAAATAATAATGAAGTGTTTAAAATTTATTAAGGTATATGTTGAATTACTATTGATGACTCATGGCTGACTCATTTTTATTTATTTGTTTACTTGTTCTATATTTTGGCGCCAAACATCTAAAAGATCGTTATTCGGGCGATCGTGTTGCCATCTTTGTGTAAGGTAACTATACATATTGTTCAAGTAATTAAAATAATTTGTACAACAATTTTCTTTTAAATTTTAAATTCATGAAAATACGTTTTGTGAGAGCTGACATCATTCAGAGGGTTGGTAATAAATTTTTTAGAGCTGACAATAAGAGTTTCATAAAAATGTTTGTTTTGAAATTGGTAATTTTCCTTAGAAAAATTAAGTGATTGTAATTACAGTTAAGTTTTTTTTTTCTTTCACTATAATTATCTTTTCTGGAATTCTCTAACCTTCTTTCTAATTTTTAATAACATCCAATAACTACGTGCATCGATACCAATACTTCGATTCAATATATCAAAGAAGAAAACAACAACGGCGCAAGGATATGGAGATCGGCACCCAAGCATTTTCAAATTTTTAAATCAAAAATAGAATTTCTACAATAGTTACAACGATAAGAACAACTTTCACATTTTTCATCATAGTAAAAAATTAAGTTTCAACGCCCATCGATAATAAATCTACAAGTTTTCATTAATAATAATTGTATCTTTGACCGAACTACTTTACGAGCGGAAAGCACCAACAAAAGAGGTAAAAAGGTGACCTAAGCCGGAGGAAGCGTGGGTTGACAGATTCTTGTGGTTGGCGTGATGGACGGAAGTCTGTGCCCCGCGAGCTGCCTTGCTAAAAAAAAAAAGAAATGGCGCTGGCGTTGTTGCTGGAGTTCTTGAAGATGACGACCTGATGAAAGATCTCGATGGGGGGCCCCCTCTCTTCAATCAACGATAAGTTTTCTATCTTTCTCTCTTTCTTTTTAGTTAAAATTTTTTTTATTTCTTTTTTTTTGTGCACAAGCGTTAGGTAAATTTTTAAGGAAAAAAAAGTCAGCTCGGGGTAAGGGAAAATGGAGTGTATTGAAGTTATAGTGTTTTCATGTTTTTCACGATATTATCTAGTTTAATTGTCTGATGTAAAAGATTTAAAGGTTTTAATTAAATAAATGTAATTGTTTAAGTAAAAATGGCTCCTCTTCATTTATCTCACTTCGTGTGAATTTATTTCAGCAGTTCTCTTTCAGGTTTTAATCCATTTTTATTTAGCCATAATTTATTCGCACGTATGCCGAGAACCTGTTTGGTATATTGCAGTCACAACACTTTCTAAAACTAAGCATTTATTTTCTAAGTGTGAAATATGAAAAATGATAATTGGTTAAAATTTAAAATAGTAAATCTTTGAGTCAGGACAAAGTTAAATGAATGATAAAAAGAGAGAATACAACAGACGTACCATCCACGTCATCTGGTGGTTTCCTGTAATTTGCATATTCTTCTTCAAGATGTGTGTGATCATTCCACAGGTGAAATTTTTATTTTAGAGATCATTTTCTGTGGAATTCTGAATTATCCTTAATTTATGGACATGATTGTATATGAGTTGAAGTGGTCGTAACCCCCCCCCCCCATGAAAAATTTTTGGCTACGCCACTGGGGGAGAGTGCATTTAAGTATCCCGGAAGTTATCTTACGTTTTTTCTCCGTTATTTCATTATTTGACATTACATTAAAAAAGAACCAATAATTATATTAATTATTAAGTAATGATTAGTAATTTTATTAAGTAATTTAATGCAATGTAATGTAATGCAATAAAAGTTGAAAAATAATCAAAAATAACGTGACCAGGCATACCTACTATATGAGGATAAAAAGAAATATAAAAAGAGCAATATAAATTAATTTCTTAATAAATTTTTACATTTTAATTTAGATTTTACTAAATAAGTGTTTATTTATAAACAAAAAAAATAATTTTACAAAATAAACAATTCTTTCTTTTTAAAATCAAGAATGGAGGATACATACAAAGTTCCATTTAAATTAAATTAATTAATTAATTAAATTAAATTTACATTCCATTTAAATAAAATTTAAATGGAATTATATCTGTCAGTTAATAACTAAAATAATGAATAATCAATGTTTTTAATTAAATTCCATTTAATTTGTATTAATGTAATAAGTCAAATAATGAAATAACGGAAAAAAACGTAAGATAGCTTCCGGGATACTTAAATTCACTCTCCCCCAGTGGCGTAGCTAGAAATTTTTCATGGGAGGGGGGTTACGACTACTTCAACTATGTATAGGTGTTTGTGATAAGGTGTGTGTAAAGTATATAGTGAAGAATATACATTTTGTACGGCAAAAAATTCCTCATGGGGAGTTATGACCCCCTAACCCCCCCTCCATTAGCTACGCCCTATATAATTATCTGTCCTTCTTAATTTTTAGAATCACACACAAAAACTGCAGGAAACCGTTAATATAACATATATATATATATATTAGTATTTGGCAACTCCTAAACTTTCTTCTTTACACTTTTACACTTTTATTTAGTGGCAACACCATTTTTCACTTTTTACAATTCTTAGCATTGGCAACACATATCAACTGTTCAAAATAAAATTTCCATGTGCTCAAGGTATGGTATGTAAAATTATCTTTCTAATTTTTGTTATCTTTTTGATTTCTTCTTTCCTTTATATAGTAGGGTAGGGCCCAGATATGTGGAGTTAATATCTCTTCTGATATGCCACACAACCGAAACCCTACTATTTGGTTTACTGTAAATTATAATCCATTGTTTGTGGCCCCTGAAGATGGTGACAGTGGTTATAATTTCCGTTCCATTATACTATCACAATAATTCTTGCACTTTATTTGGATTCAAAATCGGGTTTCTAATTCTTGATAATAGTTGTTACTTTTATGCGAGATATGTCTTATTTGTAGTATGTTTTGTGTTTTACTTGTTAGTTATATATATATATATATATATATTGTTACGAATTTTCGGGGCAACCCGCTGCTCTGTGGCTTAAAATGGTTTAAAATTCGTATTCTACGCTTCAAATAGATAAATTTTGCTTTTTGTCGCATCAAAATCGGCCAATTAGAACCGGAGATACGGAGGTTTCACTTTCCCATATGTTTTTCTATGGGCTTCTAGAAATCTCGAGAAATATTAGTCCTAGAGCTTAGATCTCTTCACTTTTGAGGACTTATTTTTGGCGCCAAATTCGGCGATATTTCGCCAAAAGTCGCCAAGCTTGGCGACTTTTTGGTCATTTGGCGCGATTTTCCCAATGGGGCCTGGAAGTTTTTTTTCCTGCATTAAAAACGCATAATAACCTAACATTTCTCTTCTATGACGTAATCAAAATTCACGCTTTATGTAGAACCCTCGAGAAATTGACTTTTCTGGAAACCTCTTGTACCTCCTGCGTCGGCTATTTATAGAAGCGGGCATCGCCCCGAAGTGAGTCAGTTGCGAGATGAACATTCAATGTGTGAGGAGCTCTGAGTACGCTTGTTTTGTGTGAACTGATAGTGCTATGGAAGCTGTGTTTTAGCTTGCTTTGTGAAGCTGTTTTTTAAAGTGCTGTGTGTAAATTCTTCATTGCTGTGTCTTAAGGGATAGTGTACTATATCCCTTGAATATTTCCACGGAATTTTTGCCTGTAAAAGTGACTTATTTTGTGTGAGAAATACAGCATTTGTGAGAGCTTCTGATCCAAGCGGATTGTTAAAAGCACGTTACTGCTAGATTGTGCTTGTGAATTGTGTGCAGCTGATTGTTCTACGAAGTTCTAGAAGAAATAAAGTTTGTGTTCCATCCTGACAAGTGACTTTTTACTTGAACTTTTTACACCACTGGACTTTAGAACGACGAACCCCAGGAGTAGCAGAGTAATTCCGCAACATTTGGTGTCAGAATCGGGTTTCTAAAGAAAGACTTTAATTTTCCAGTTTATGGTTTTGACTAGACAGAAAATGGAAGAACAACTTCAAAAGCTCATGAATATGATGCAAGAAATGAAAGCCGGACAAGACGAGATGAAAGCCGGACAAGACGAGATGAAAGCCGGACAAGACGTGATGAAAGCCGCACAAGAACAGATGAAAGCCGGACAAGACGAGATGAAAGCTGGACAAGAACAGATGAAGGCGGATTTAGAGAAGAAAATTGAAGCAGGACAGACCGATTTAGAAAAGAAAATTGAAGCCGGACAAGAAGGAATGAAATTGGGATTGGAGAAAATGGAGACTGCTTTGGGAAAATTAGAGAAATTCGAAAAGAGTGTGCAGGAAAATCAAGAGATAATGGAGAAAAGAATGTCGCTCATAGAAGAAACTCAAACGAAATATGAACAAAGAATTGAAGGAAAAATAGAAGAAAATGTTAAGGAATTGCAGCAAGATATTTGCAGAATGCGGGAAGAATTTAAGAATAAAATTGAGTAGAAACTAGACTGGAAAGAAAATATAGTTTCGAAAATACATGAAGAATGTGAAGCTAAAATTAAAGAAAAATTGGACTCTCTCGTAAAGCTGGGAAAGTTACCCGAAAACATCAGGTTATCTTCACACCGCCCAGCAGTGAAACTTACTGCCTATGACGGAAAGACTCCCTGGGAAGCTTACAAGACCCAATTTTCAATCGTCGCCAGAGCCAATGGTTGGAGCGAGTCCGAGAAAGCTAATCAACTGGCCGCTTCCCTTAGCGGAGATGCAATTAATGTATTGCAAACTATCGGAGCGACGAAGATAGGAGATTTTGACGCCCTTGCCAGTGCCTTGGAGATGAAATTCGGAGAGAAGTGCCAGAAAGAATATAGTAGAATCCAACTTAAGTCAAGGGTGCAGAGATCTGGCGAGACCCTTCAAGAGCTGGCTTCGGACATAGATAGGCTTTGTCATCTAGCTTACATGGACCACCTTGATAATGTCCGAGAAGAAATGGCGGTGCGTCATTTTATTGAAGCCATCCGTGATCCAGAAACCCAAAAGTCACTTATGTTGGAAGATTATCAGGATTTGAAGTCTGCTCTGGTGTTCGCAATGAAGCTAGAGGCAGCCCAGCGGGCCGTGAGAAAAGATCGGCATGCTGTTAGAGCGGTCACGGTCCAAGAGGAAGCTGACAAAGACACAGAGGGCGTCGAGAACAGGTTGAAGAGAATTGAAGATCTCATAGAGCGAAAATTAAGATCCGATAGAACGAGAGATGGCCGAAAGAAAGTGAAATGCTGGAAGTGTGGCGTCGAAGGCTATGTACAAAAGCATTGTGGTCGAAAGTCTTATGACCAGCAAGAGAAATCTAAGAACATGAAAGAGGGAAACTAGGAGGTGGCCATCTCGCGGGGCGGAGGTTGCCATATAGTCAAAAGCCCCACCTAAAAGTCTTGCAGATTTCATCAGTGAATGGTGGCAGTAATGGACTCTTCGTACTGGGATATGTTAATGGTTCCCCATGCCACATGGTGATTGATACTGGAGCGAACGTAACCATCATAAGGACGGATCTGGCCAAGAAATTAAATTTGAAGATTATCTGGACTCCGCCCTCGCTGACCCTCCAGACTGTGACAGGTGACAAGATCGAAGTGGGCGGAAAAGCGCAAGTAGAAATCACGTTTGGAAATGCCAGATACGACCATGTGGTATATGTCGCTAATATTACAGACTCTTTTATTCTCGGACTGGACTTTTTAAAATCGCACAAATTTAACTTGGACTTTAAGAATAATGAGCTTCGTTCAGACTCAGAAGAAATAGCTGCGTTCGATATTAAAAATGAAACTATTTTACCTGTACAGCAAATAATAGCCCAGACTGATATCACTCTACCTCCCAGAACTGATTCAATAATTTCTGGAACAGTAAAAGAAAGCAATAAATTCCGTTTTGGATTAATCGAACACCCAAGCAATATTGATTCCATCAGAGGAGTACTTGTGGGAGCAACACTTGTGGACTTGTCGAGAACAGAAATTCCAGTTAGAGTAGTAAATGTGACGGACAAGTCGAAGGTGATAAAGAAAAATGAAGTGTTGGCGACATGCACTCCTGTTACCTGCATTAATAAGAACATCAGCCAAACGACAGCTAAATCTTCCGAGTGCCTGACGAAGGAATTAATACAAGACATGGAGTTAACGGCAGAACAGAGAAGCGCTGCGGGGAAAGTAATAGCTGAATTTGAAGACCTCTTCTCCCGAACTTCGGGTGACTTTGGCCGTACGAGCTTAACTCAACATAGGATAGATACAGGCAGCCATTCTCCCATCAAGCAACATCCTAGGCGGCTGCCGTTTGCTAAGCAAGAAGAGGTGAGTAGACTTTTAGAGGAGATGCAGCGTGATGACGTCATCGAGCCGTCGACTAGTCCCTGGGCCTCGCCAATTGTTTTGGTCCGAAAGAAGGATGGTTCCACCCGGTTCTGTGTTGACTACAGACGTCTGAATGACATTACCAAGAAAGACAGCTACCCTCTTCCCAGGATAGACGACACTTTGGACACTTTATCGGGAAACGAATGGTTTTCCACTCTGGATCTGAAAAGTGGTTACTGGCAAGTGGAAATTCATCCCGACGACCGTGAAAAGACTGCGTTCACCACGGGACAAGGATTATGGCAGTTCAGAGTTATGCCTTTTGGACTCTGCAACGCACCTGCTACATTCGAGCGACTAATGGAGACAGTGTTGAGAGGACTTTCCTACGAAGCATGTCTCGTTTATTTGGACGATATCATCATCGTCGGAAGGACTTTCGAAGAGCATCTCGAGAACATTCGAAAGGTACTGCAGAAATTAAAAGAGGCGAACATGAAACTAAGTCCATCGAAGTGCAATTTGTTTCGTCGGGAAGTACGTTACCTCGGGCACATAATATCCGCCCACGGAGTCCGAACCGATCCCGAAAAGACGTCCGCAGTCCAGAACTGGAGTCGTCCCGAGAATATCCACGACTTAAGAAGTTTTCTCGGTCTGTGTACTTACTATCGAAAATTCGTGAAGGGCTTTTCTCAAATTGCAAGACCTCTTCACAAATTGACCGAGACTGGACAGAAATTTCTATGGACTGAGGAATGTGAGGACGCATTCAACGAACTGAAGACGGCTTTAACATCTTCGCCGATCTTGTCGTATCCTCACCCTGACAAGCCATTTATCCTGGACACAGACGCGAGTAAGGAGAGTGTCGGAGCAGTTTTGTCCCAGGAGATAGATGGCCAAGAACACGTCATTGCTTACTGGAGCAAATGCCTTTCAAAGGCAGAACTTAACTATTGTGTTACGAGAAAGGAACTCCTTGCTATCATTAAGGCCGTGGAGCACTTCCATCATTACCTGTACGGCCGAAAGTTCCTGCTCCGAACGGACCATGCCTCTTTAACCTGGCTTCTAAATTTCAAGAATCCAGAGGGCCAAATAGCCAGGTGGATACAGCGATTACAAGAATATGACATCGAGATACGTCATCGGAAAGGGTCATCTCATGGAAATGCAGATGCTTTGTCGAGAAGGCCCTGCATAGACAGCTGTCGCTATTGCTCCAGGGCAGAGAAAAATTACCATCTGAAACATCCCGTTGTCCGCCAAGTTACATCATCGACACCATCCCAAGATCCCTGGAGTGACGAAAATGTTCGGGCGGACCAATTAGCAGACCGCGACATCAAACCTATTGTGGAATTTATGGAAAAATCCAGCGCTAAGCCCAGTTGGCAAGAAATATCATCTTACAGTCCGGCAACAAAACAGTACTGGGCTTTATGGGATTCGCTTCGCCTGAGGAATGGAGTCCTGTATCGTAAATGGGAGTCGGACGACGGCAAGATGCTCCGATGGCAGTTAGTACTCCCTCGCTCGAGGATTCCGAAGGTTCTAGAAGAGCTGCATAATGGCTTAACTGGAGGCCATTTTGGCGTGATGAAGACCCTGCAGAAAGTTCGCGAGCGCTTCTACTAGGTTAGGGCTCGAGGCGACGTCGAAAAGTGGTGTCAAGCTTGTGACGCCTGTGCCGCCCGTAAAGGCCCGAAGAAACGAAGCCGTGGAAGACTACATCGTTATAATGTAGGAGCGCCTTTTGAGAGGATTGCGCTCGACATCCTGGGACCTCTTCCGCGAACTTCGGATGGCAACAAATACATCCTAGTTGTCATTGACTACTTCTCTAAATGGACCGAAGCGTTTCCTATTCCCGATCAAGAAGCTACGACCGTAGCAGAGGTACTGGTGCAAGAATGGATTTCCAGATATGGAACCCCTCTGCAACTTCATTCCGACCAAGGAACGAACTTTACCTCTGCAGTCTTTAAAGGACTATGCCAACTTCTCGGAATGGACAAAACCCAGACTACGCCTTTACACCCACAGTCCGACGGCATGGTGGAGAGGTTCAATCGTACAATTTTGAAGAACCTCTCGCTCCTGGTATCTAGGAATCAAGAGGACTGGGACAAGAAACTCCCCCTGTTCCTGCTGGCCTATAGGAGTGCCGTCCATGAGACTACCGGCTTCACACCTTCCCAGATGCTGTTCTGCAGAGATCTTCGTCTTCCCGCCGATCTAGTGTTCGGCCGCCCTCCAGATGCGCCTTCATCGCCAGAGGAGTACGTGGAAAACCTTCGGGCACGATTTGAAGATGTACATCATTTTGCTCGGGAGCGGATCAACCTGAACACGGAAAAGATGAAGACTCGCTACGACACGAAGGCTACGGGACACGAGTTCAACGCAGGCGACAAAGTTTGGCTATGGAATCCTACTCGACGGAAAGGCCTGTCTCCCAAGCTGCAATCGCCGTGGGACGGTCCTTACACAGTCCTAAACCGGCTGAATGACGTCATCGTACGGATTCGTAAGTCACCAAACTCGAAGCCAAGAGTTGTACATTACGATCGGCTAGCCATCTACCGCGGTTGTAATTAGCTCAGACTATGGTCACTATGGCGTAATTCCTCTTCTCTTTCACCTCTCATTCCTTTCCTGTCTTTCTCTTCTCTTCCTCTTTCTTCAACTCTCTTTCTCTCACCACTTACGCCATGTTTAGTGTACATATTTGTAATATATTGGATTTTATTAATGTGTATTTGTTATTACATTGATTACTTATTACAGTGTAATTATTTATTATGTTGATTATTTATTTATTAATGTGTATTTGCTTATTGTGCTATTGATTACTTGCTTGAATTATGTTGTTAAGATCTTGTTAAGTGTTATACAGTGTAGGTACCTGTGTGACCTCCTAACTAGGGATTGTACTGCCCGGGACGTGCAGTCCTTGGGAAGGGGGCAATGTTACGAATTTTCGGGGCAACCCGCTGCTCTGTGGCTTAAAATGGTTTAAAATTCGTATTCTACGCTTCAAATAGATAAATTTTGCTTTTTGTTGCATCAAAATCGGCCAATTAGAACCGGAGATACGGAGGTTTCACTTTCCCATATGTTTTTCTATGGGCTTCTAGAAATCTCGAGAAATATTAGTCCTAGAGCTTAGATCTCTTCACTTTTGAGGACTTATTTTTGGCGCGAAATTTGGCGATATTTCGCCAAAAGTCGCCAAGCTTGGCGACTTTTTGGTCATTTGGCGCGATTTTCCCAATGGGGCCTGGAAGTTTTTTTCCTGCATTAAAAACGCATAATAACCTAACATTTCTCTTCTATGACGTAATCAAAATTCACGCTTTATGTAGAACCCTCGAGAAATTGACTTTTCTGGAAACCTCTTGTACCTCCTGCGTCGGCTATTTATAGAAGCGGGCATCGCCCCGAAGTGAGTCAGTTGCGAGATGAACATTCAATGTGTGAGGAGCTCTGAGTACGCTTGTTTTGTGTGAACTGATAGTGCTATAGAAGCTGTGTTTTAGCTTGCTTTGTGAAGCTGTTTTTTAAAGTGCTGTGTGTAAATTCTTCATTGCTGTGTCTTAAGGGATAGTGTACTATATCCCTTGAATATTTCCACGGAATTTTTGCCTGTAAAAGTGACTTATTTTGTGTGAGAAATACAGCATTTGTGAGAGCTTCTGATCCAAGCGGATTGTTAAAAGCACGTTACTGCTAGATTGTGCTTGTGAATTGTGTGCAGCTGATTGTTCTACGAAGTTCTAGAAGAAATAAAGTTTGTGTTCCATCCTGACAAGTGACTTTTTACTTGAACTTTTTACACCACTGGACTTTAGAACGACGAACCCCAGGAGTAGCAGAGTAATTCCGCAACAATATATATATATATATATATATGTATAAAAAGGTAATTTGGGTTTTACTAGTTTGGGTATTGTTCAAGCGGGTACTTTCACTGTAATTTTTGCTTTCCTGTTATACTTGCCACGCGCGCTCTGGAGCTATGTTTTATTTCTTTAGTTAATTGTCAGACACCAAATCCTCGATTCTGTGTTCGTTTTAGTGTACACGTGTCTCCATGCCTTTGTAGCCCCGGATGCGGGTCATGTTGGTAAATGTGTGTGGTTCGATTAGAGATAAGAGAGAGGCGGAGTTATGTCTTTGCAACCCACGTCGTATGATGAGCGTAAATACGCCCGCACCTCGAAAATCGAGACACTTCTGCCACTAGAACTACTTAATTAGTCCACGCAGATTTTCGTACCTGTCTTCCCTTCCCTCTTCTCACTCTATATTGTAACTGAAAGATAATGTTTAATAAACCGTTTTACCTGCCTTAACTCTGGAACTTTACTGGAGTATCTGACGTCTCAAACAGTCGACAGGATGATTGCCTGTATGCCAATTAAAAAATTTAAATTGTAAAAAATTAACGCTCAATAGTCCGGGAGACGGGGTACACTGCTTATCGTACGCCGGAGATGCGGCGCTATGCCGGCTTGCCTCTTTGCCGACCGCCTGCCGATCAGAGATATGCGACGAAGTACCAACTTGCCTCTTCGATAACTGAATATATTCGGGCTTCCTGATTTCCTGCTTTGTGTAATGCTCTATCGCAGTGGAGGAAGAAACTACAATCGCCTGACCTCCCCCAAGTACATCAAAAATTTTGCGCTCCCCTGAGCTTTTCGTAGGGAATAACGAAAGCTGATGCCCACACGTAAATTAAAGAAGTGCCTGCCCTCCGTTTTCTGAGATCATCTTTCTATACCGTTTAACATCCAGAAATCTGCGCCTCCTAATTCATTTTTTTTTTCTTTTTCGCACGTTCTCCAGGGTTCGCTGCAAACCAAGAGAAACTCCTGTCATCATTACTTCATTGCACCCAAAAGGGTTCCCGAGAAGTGTGTGCAACTGTGAATCATTTCTCTTTTTCCTCCATGCCGAATATTTTTGTTTATATGTGATGCGCGCAACTTCTTTTTCCCTTAAAACTCCACGCTCCTGCCTGCCTTTAAACTTGTGAGAGAAGATATTTTTGTGTGTTTTGTTTATCGTTGAAGAATGACGATTTTAATTTGTGGATATTGATTAAGTGAAGTAAGCGATTTATATTTTCAGAGTTGAAGTGAACATTAGAGCATTTTATTTAAATGGTTATTAATTGTGTGTGTTATTTTAAAGTGCTATTTTAATGTTGATAGAAAAAATATTGATATATCTGCATTTTTTTCGATTAATATAGTATTTTCATTAAGGTAAGATTTTGTAAAATTATTGCAGTATTATTATTAATGTTGCTAAATAAAAATTCCGAATGCAATTATTAAATGCTTCTCCGTTCAGGTAAAAATTTAGAAAAAAAATTCAACATGTCGTTAGATGGTAAAGAAAATACACAAACTATTGCCACTATGTCCCTGCAAAAAAGTGATGAGTTTATTGCCCCCTTTAATTTTGAAGATAATATGAGTTTTGAAAGTTGGATAACATATTACGAACGGTGTTGCTTACAACAAAATAAAGATGAAGACTGGAAATTTCAAAATATAGGAAAATTTCTTAAGGGGTCTGCCTTAACAACATACATAAATAATATAGCAAATTGTAAAAATTAGCAGGAATTAATTGAAATACTAAGAGAAAAATATATTTCATGTACCACCTTTACTTTCATGGATTTTACAAATTTAAAACTAGAAAAAATTAAAATCATAACTTTTTAACTAAATCTTAAATCTTATAACTTATTATTTACTATTATTATGAAAAATTAGAAATAGGTAGAAAATTGGGGCTACCTAATAACATAATATTAGAAGGATTGACCAATGGTCTTCCTAGTAATGTGAGAGCTCTTTTAACCCTGCAACCACCCAGTAGTGCCACAGAGTGGCTTAAGGTAGCGTCAAAATTAGTTAAAATTCACGAACCGCCCCAACAGACAAGCTTTACCTCCTCGCCCAGGAATACACAAGATCCTAGTTACTTTACACCCAAGCTTCGCAATTATAGACCTTACAATGCTCCTGTTCAATACCGACCAAATTGGCCCCGTTTTCGACCTCCATCTCAAAGTTCTCAAAGTTTACACTACCAAGATAATGCCAACTACCAAGAAAGCACCTACCTAGAACTCCATGTAGAAAATGTGAGGGGCTAGGGATAAGTAATGCTTTTCATTGGACGCATACTTGTCCTTTTAGAAATAACAACCAAACTGCGACAAACCCAAACGTGACACCAAATATGACTCAAACGAATATGACTCCGAACACTATTTTAATTTCACAAAACAATGATACTGAGACCTCGCGAGAAGAAAACTTATGACTATTTACTGTACCCGGGTACCTAAGGAAAAAATTGACTCAACCCAAAAATGACAATTTTGAATTTTTAAGTGTTCCCTGGTTCTACACTCTCTGTCTTGCCGCAAAGTTTTGTTGGACGATTTAATTTAGAAGTACAGAGAGTCTCACCTTTAAATGTCACTCAAGCAGATGGACTGCTGATACTTGATACAGTGTGTTACGTTAATTTAGAAATTGGAATTATTACTCAGTGTGTAAAATTTTTTATAGTATATTCAAACCTACCATATATGCCATATTGGGTTTACCAGAGTGTAAAAAAGTTTTGTTTATGTATTGATTGTGTGAATTTATGTGTTTCTCAAAATAATGTTAGATTACCATTATACACTTATGATGCCTTACCTATGTCTCTACATTTAAATCAACCCAGTTCTTCAATCGATAGCAAAGCCTCTGAGGAAAGAGTTCACCCTCAGACTGTTTATAAAGCTATCAATCCAAAATTAGAGGAATTATTAAATATGATAAAATCTTTGCAAAAAATAAATATGATATTGATCTTATTAATGTAGAACCTCAACGTATAAATTTAACTTCTGACCTACCTGTTTGCCTCAGGCCTTATCGAACCTCTCCTAAAAAGGAAGACGAAATTAATTCTCAGATTGAACAATTATTAAAAGCTGATTTAATTAAGGAAAGCAATAGCCCCTATGCTGCACCCGTCACTTTAGCGTATAAACGCGATGAGGGTACACCCTCCAAAAAAAGTATTCGAGCAAGAGAGAAATTTCCTACGTTGGTTTTGTATATTAAAACTTATTTATCATAGAATATGAATTAGGCTATGTATAAATATGACTTTCCATATTTTTATCAAGTTGTGCGTTTTTCAAAAACACAATTATTATTCGCAAATCTAAAATAGGAAATTTCTCTCTTGGGTACAGTGGGCGCTGCTTTTATTGGCTAATGATACGTATTAAGATAAAGAGAACAAAGGCCATGCTATCAAAGTAGCCCAGCTTCAGTTGAGGATGGGGATGGATTGATTAGGAGATTATCTGATGCTGCTATCTAGCGGCAATAGTTGCAAACAATATGTCAAGATAACTTTCCATAAATTAGGAGTCTATGTATCGATTTTATTAATTATTTATATTTCGAAATTGAAAAAATATAATAATGCTTTTAAAAATAAATAATCAAAATTATGTATGCATATTTAAATAGTTTTTGTGGTAATCCTCAAGGTTTTTGTAGCTATTTAAACTGCATTTTTAAGATTAATAAATATTTTTTCTTTTAGTGCTTCATTACACCTCACCACCAACTTTTCTGCAACACTAGGAGAAGTTGATAGTTTCATTTAATTATTTTTATGATTTCACTATTCCTGTTATATTATTTAAAGAAGAGGTTATAAAAAAATGAGAAGTTTTGTTTTCTCATATTTCATGATAATAGCACAAGTAACAAAAATATAATGCTGTTAATTTGTTTGCGGCTTGAGTACTTTGAGAATATTTTTCTTATATTACCTAGTGTCACAAGAAAGTTGGTGGTGAGGTGTAAAGAAGCACTAAAAGAAAAAATATTTTTTAATCTTAAAAATGCAGTTTAAATAGCTGCCAAAACCTTGAGGATTACTACAAAACTATTTAAATATACATACATAACTTTGATTATTAATTTTTAAAAGCGTTATTATATTTTATCAATTTCGAAATATAAATACCCAGACAGCACACTTGCCCAATTTATGTCCATATCTGGACAAACTTGTTCAAAACCCAGATAACACACTTGTCCATTTTATGTCTATTTCTGGTCCAACTCATCCATAATACATCCATGTCTATACATAGACATCCATAAGACATATATTTATGGACATAATCTGGAAAATCCAAAATACGTCCATAAATAGACCAAAACTAGACTTAGAATATCCAGAATATGTCCATTAATGGGCGTATTCCAGATGATACACACTATGTCAGTAAAACTTTTTACATTCTAGAGTTTTTTTTTTTTTTTTTTTTTTTTTGTCGGGTAACTTTTGAAATTTAAAATACTTTTTATGTATTATTATTTCCTATAAAAGCGGTATTGTGTAAAAAGAAACTCATATCCACATGCAAAAAAAAAAGAAAATTCTCTAGCGACTCAACATCCAAAAACGAATTGCTGCATATTTTTTCCTAAGTTCCCAGTCCGAAACTAAAAAATCTTTAGTTCAGCATTTTGACGCACCAGAGCAAGTTCCGCTGCGTATAGTGGTTAGCACACTCTACTGTGAAGACCATGATCAAGGGTTCGAATCTGAAGCGGGGCAAGAAATTAAAGGTTGGTTTAGAAAAAAAAGATTGGTACGAATATTTTTACAAAATTCGTTATTAAGATGTAACGATAAACTTAAATTAATCAATAATTGTATGTAAATACAATTAGCTAAAAATTATAATAATATATATATAATGGTTTTTGTTGATGTCCAGGATTCGACCGTAAAAGGTCTATAAATAGACAAACACGTCCATTATTACGTCCATATACATGTCTATAAGACGTCATATGGGCGTCCGATAGTGCCATATTGACCTAAAATGGACGAGAATTGGGCGAATCCTGGACGTTTAATGGACATCTCAGCTTGTCTATATGACGTCTTCTAGACGTGTTCTGGACAAGTTTGTGCTATCTGGGAACATGTTTGTCTATGTCTATGATAAGATATCTCCTGGACATCATTTTAGCGACATCTTTGGGAAAATCCATAATATGTCTAGAATAAGACATGATTGGGGCGTGTAACACCCCAATTAAGTCTTATTACGACAAAAACGGAAAAATCCATATTATGTCTGTAATATGACATGAGTTGGACATCTAAACACACCAATCATATTGTTACGAATTTTCGGGGCAACCCGCTGCTCTGGGGCTTAAAATGGTTTAAAATTCGTATTCTACGCTTCAAATAGATAAATTTTGCTTTTTGTTGCATCAAAATTGGCCAATTAGAACCGGCGATACGGAGGTTTCGCTTTCCCATATGTTTTTCTATGGGCTTCTAGAAATCTCGAGAAATATTAGTCCTAGAGCTTAGATCTCTTCACTTTTGAGGACTTATTTTTGGCGCCAAATTTGGCGATATTTCGCCAAAAGTCGCCAAGCTTGGCGATTTTTTGGTTATTTGGCGCGATTTTCCCAATGGGGCCTGGAAGTTGTTTTTCCTGCATTAAAAACGCATAATAACCTAACATTTATCTTCTATGACGTAATCAAAATTCACGCTTTATGTAGAACCCTCGAGAAATTGACTTTTCTGGAAACCTCTTGTACCTCCTGCGCCGGCTATTTATAGAAGAGCGCGTCGCCCCGAGAGTCAGTTGCGAGCTGAACGCTGGATGTGTGAAGAGCGATAGTGCTATAGAAGCTGTGTTTTAGCTTGCTTTGTGAAGCTGTTTTTAAAGTGCTGTGTGTAAATTCTTCATTGCTGTGTCTTAAGGTATAGTGTACTATATCCCTTGAATATTTCCACGGAATTTTTGCTTGTAAAAGTGACTTATTTTGTGTGAGAAATACAGCATTTGTGAGAGCTTCTGATCCAAGCGGATTGTTAAAAGCACGTTACTGCTAGATTGTGCTTGTGAATTGTGTGCAGCTGATTGTTCTACGAAGTTCTAGAAGAAATAAAGTTTGTGTTCCATCCTGACAAGTGACTTTTTACTTGAACTTTTTACACCAACTGGACTTTAGAACGACGAACCCCAGGAGTAGCAGAGTAATTCCGCAACATTTGGTGTCAGAATCGGGGTTCTAAAGAAAGACTTTAATTTTCCAGTTTATGGTTTTGACTGGACAAAAAATGGAAGAACAACTTCAAAAGCTCATGAATATGATGCAGGAAATGAAATCCGGACAAGATGAGATGAAAGCCGGACAAGACGAGATGAAAGCCGGACAAGAACAGATGAAGGCGGATTTAGAAAAGAAAATTGTTGCCGGACAAGTCGAGACGAAAACCGGATTGGACGAATTAAAGGCTGCGCACAATGAAATGAAAACCGGATTGGAGGAGTTAAGAGCCGCACACGACGAGATGAAATCAGGACTGGAGCGGAAAATAGAAGCCGGGCTAGAAGAAATGAAATCCGGACTGGAGAGAGTAGAGACAAATCAAGAAAATATGGAGAAGAGAATGTCGCTCCTGGAAGAAAGTCAAGCGAAATACGAGGAAAGAATTGAGGAAAAGATCGATCACAAGCTAGAAGAAAAACTGGACAGTTTGGTAAAGCTGGGAAAGGTACCAGAAAACATCAGGTTGTCGTCACGCCACCCAGCAGTGAAACTAACGCCTTATGACGGAAAGACTCCCTGGGAAGCTTACAAGACCCAATTTTCGATCGTCGCCACAGCCAATGGTTGGAGCGAGTCCGAGAAAGCTAATCAACTGGCCGCTTCCCTTAGCGGAGATGCAATTAATGTATTGCAAACTATCGGAGCGACGAAGATAGGAGATTTTGACGCCCTTGCCAGTGCCTTGGAGATGAAATTCGGAGAGAAGTGTCAGAAAGAATATAGTAGAATCCAACTTAAGTCAAGGATGCAGAGATCTGGCGAGACCCTTCAAGAGCTGGCTTCGGACATAGATAGGCTGTGTCATCTAGCCTACATGGACCACCTTGATAACGTCCGAGAAGAAATGGCGGTGCGTCATTTTATTGAAGCCATCCGTGATCCAGAAACCCAAAAGGCACTCATGTTGGAGGATTATCAGGATTTGAAGTCTGCTCTGGTGTTCGCAATGAAGCTAGAGGCAGCCCAGCGGGCCGTGAGAAAAGATCGGCATGCTGTCAGAGCGGTCACGGTCCAAGAGGAAGCTGACAAAGACACAGAGAGCGTCGAGAACAGATTGAAGAGAATTGAAGATCTCATAGAACGAAAATTAAGATCCGATAGAATGAGAGATGGCCCAAAGAAAATGAAATGTTGGAGGTGCAACAGCGAGGGGCATTTACGAAAATACTGCGACGCGCAAAAGAACTCTCGTCGTAAAGATCGCAGTTATCAATGCACCAGAGAAACCCATGAAGGAAGACAGAAAAGAGACGACTTTCAGGAACAGAGGCTGAGGGATATTCAAAAGCCCCGTTTGAAAGTCTTACAGATTTCATCAGTGAATGGCGGCAGTGATGGACTATTCGTACTGGGATACGTTAATCGTTCCCCATGTCACATGGTGATTGATACTGAAGCGAACGTAACCATTATAAGGACGAATCTGGCCAAGAAATTGAACTTGAAGATTATCTGCACTCCGCCCTCGCTGACCCTCCAGACTGTGACAGGTGACAAGATCGAAGTGGGCGGAAAAGCGCAAGTAGAAATCACGTTTGAAAATGCCAGATATGACCATGTGGTATATGTCGCCAATATTACAGACTCTTTTATTCTCGGACTCGACTTTTTAAAATCGCACAAATTTAACTTGGACTTTAAGAATAATGAGCTTCGTTCAGACTCAGAAGAAATAGCTGCGTTCGATATTAAAAATGAAACTACTTTACCTGTTCAGCAAATAATAGCCCAGACTGATATCACTCTACCTCCAAGAACTGATTCAATAATTTCTGGAACAGTAAAAGAAAGCAATAAATTCCGTTTCGGATTAATCGAACACCCAAGCAATATTGATTCCATCAGAGGAGTACTTGTGGGAGCAACACTTGTGGACTTGTCGAGAGCAGAAATTCCAGTTAGAGTAGTAAATGTGACGGACAAGTCGAAGGTGATAAAGAAAAATGAAGTGTTGGCGATGTGCACTCCTGTTACCTGCATTAATAAGAACATCAGCCAAACGACAGCTAAATCTTCCGAGTGCCTGACGAAGGAATTAATACAAGACGTGGAGTTAACGGCAGAACAGAGAAGCGCTGCGGAGAAAGTAATAGCCGAATTTGAAGACCTCTTCTCCCGTACTTCGGGTGACTTTGGCCGTACGAGCTTAACTCAACATAGGATAGATACAGGCAGCCATTCTCCCATCAAGCAACATCCTAGGCGGCTGCCGTTTGCTAAGCAAGAAGAGGTGAGCAGACTTTTAGAGGAGATGCAGCGTGATGACGTCATCGAGCCATCGACTAGTCCGTGGGCCTCGCCGATTGTTTTGGTCCGGAAGAAGGATGGTTCCACCCGGTTCTGTGTTGACTACAGACGTCTGAATGACATTACCAAGAAAGACAGCTACCCTCTTCCCAGGATAGACGACACTTTGGACACTTTATCCGGAAACTAATGGTTTTCCACTCTGGATCTGAAAAGTGGTTACTGGCAAGTGGAAATTCATCCCGACGACCGTGAAAAGACTGCGTTCACCACGGGACAAGGATTATGGCAGTTCAAAGTTATGCCTTTTGGACTCTGCAACGCACCTGCTACATTCGAGCGACTAATGGAGACAGTGTTGAGAGGACTTTCCTACGAAGCATGTCTCGTTTATTTGGACGATATCATCATCGTCGGAAGGACTTTCGAAGAGCATCTCGAGAACATTCGAAAGGTACTGCAGAAATTAAAAGAGGCAAACTTGAAACTAAGTCCATCGAAGTGCAATTTGTTTCGTCGGGAAGTACGTTACCTCGGGCACATAATATCCGCCCACGGAGTCCGAACCGATCCCGAAAAGACGTCCGCAGTCCAGAACTGGAGTCGTCCCGAGAATATCCAGGACTTAAGAAGTTTTCTCGGTCTGCGTACTTAATATCGAAAATTCGTGAAGGGCTTTTCTCAAATTGCAAGACCTCTTCACAAATTGACCGAGACTGGACAGAAATTTCTGTGGACTGAGGAATGTGAGGACGCATTCAACGAACTGAAGACGGCTTTAACATCTTCGCCGATCCTGTCGTATCCTCACCCTGACAAGCCATTTATCCTGGACACAGACGCAAGTAAGGAGAGTGTCGGAGCAGTTTTGTCCCAGGAGATAGATGGCCAAGAACATGTCATTGCCTACTGGAGCAAATGCCTTTCGAAGGCAGAACGTAACTATTGTGTTACGAGAAAGGAACTCCTTGCTATCATTAAGGCCGTGGAGCACTTCCATCATTACCTGTACGGCCGAAAGTTCCTGCTCCGAACGGACCATGCCTCTTTAACTTGGCTTCTAAATTTCAAGAATCCGGAGGGCCAAATAGCCAGGTGGATACAGCGATTACAAGAATATGACATCGAGATACGTCATCGGAAAGGGGCATCTCATGGAAATGCAGATGCTTTGTCGAGAAGGCCCTGCATAGACAGTTGTCGCTATTGCTCCAGGGCAGAGAAAAATTACCATCTGAAACATCCCGTTGTCCGCCAAGTTACATCATCGGCATCATCTCAAGATCCCTGGAGTGACGAAAATGTTCGGGCGGACCAATTAGCAGACAGCGACATCAAACCTATTGTAGAATTTATGGAAAAATCCAGCGCTAAGCGCAGTTGGCAAGAAATATCATCTTACAGTCCGGCAACAAAACAGTACTGGGCTTTATGGGATTCGCTTCGCCTGAGGAATGGAGTCCTGTATCGTAAATGGGAGTCGGACGACGGCAAGATGCTCCGATGGCAGTTAGTACTCCCTCGTTCGAGGATTCCGAAGGTTCTAGAAGAACTTCATAATGGCTTAACTGGAGGCCATTTTGGCGTAATGAAGACCCTGCAGAAGGTTCGCGAGCGCTTCTACTGGGTTAGGGCTCGAGGCGACGTCGAAAAGTGGTGTCAAGCTTGTGACGCCTGTGCCGCCCGTAAAGGCCCGAAGAAACGAAGCCGTGGAAGACTACATCGTTATAATGTAGGAGCGCCTTTTGAGAGGATTGCCCTCGACATCCTGGGACCTCTTCCGCGAACTTCGGATGGCAACAAATTCATCCTAGTTGTCATTGACTACTTTTCTAAATGGCCCGAAGCGTTTCCTATTCCCGATCAAGAAGCTACAACCGTAGCAGAGGTACTGGTGCAAGAATGGATTTCCAGATATGGAACCCCTCTGCAACTTCATTCCGACCAAGGAACGAACTTTACCTCTGCAGTCTTTAAAGGACTATGCCAACTTCTCGGAATGGACAAAACCCAGACTACGCCTTTACACCCACAATCCGACGGCATGGTGGAGAGGTTTAATCGTACAATTTTGAACAACCTCTCGCTCCTGGTATCTAGGAATCAAGAGGACTGGGACAAGAAACTCCCCCTGTTCCTGCTGGCCTATAGGAGTGCCGTCCATGAGACTACCGGCTTCACACCTTCCCAGATGCTGTTCGGCAGAGATCTTCGTCTTCCCGCCGATCTAGTGTTCGGCCGCCCTCCAGATGCGCCTTCATCGCCAGAGGAGTACGTGGAAAACCTTCGGGCACGATTTGAAGATGTGCATCATTTTGCTCGGGAGCGGATCAACCTGAACACGGAAAAGATGAAGACTCGCTACGACACGAAGGCTACAGGACACGAGTTCAACGCAGGTGACAAAGTTTGGCTATGGAATTCTACTCGACGGAAAGGCCTGTCTCCCAAGCTGCAATCGCCGTAGGACGGTCCTTACACAGTCCTAAACCGGCTGAATGACGTCATCGTACGGATTCGTAAGTCACCAAACTCGAAGCCAAGAGTTGTACATTACGATCGGCTAGCCATCTACCGCGGTTGTAATTAGCTCAGACTATGGTCACTATGGCGTAATTCCTCTTTTCTTTCATCTCTCATTCCTTTCCTGTCTTTCTCTTCTCTTCCTCTTTCTTCAACTCTCTTTCTCTCACTACTTACGCCATGTTTAGTGTACATTTTTGTAATATATTGGTTTTCATTAATGCGTATTTGTTTATTGTGTTTATGATTTATTACAGTGTAATTATTTATTATGTTGATTATTTATTTATTAATGTGTATTTGCTTATTGTGCTATTGATTATTTGCTTAAATTATGTTGCTAAGTTTGGGTCAAAGGTTGGACACTGTATATTTGAGTGACCTCCTAACCGGGGATTGTACTGCCCGGGACGTGCAGTCCTTGGGAAGGGGGCAATGTTACGAATTTTCGGGGCAACCCGCTGCTCTGGGGCTTAAAATGGTTTAAAATTCGTATTCTACGCTTCAAATAGATAAATTTTGCTTTTTGTTGCATCAAAATTGGCCAATTAGAACCGGCGATACGGAGGTTTCGCTTTCCCATATGTTTTTCTATGGGCTTCTAGAAATCTCGAGAAATATTAGTCCTAGAGCTTAGATCTCTTCACTTTTGAGGACTTATTTTTGGCGCCAAATTTGGCGATATTTCGCCAAAAGTCGCCAAGCTTGGCGACTTTTTGGTCATTTGGCGCGATTTTCCCAATGGGGCCTGGAAGTTGTTTTTCCTGCATTAAAAACGCATAATAACCTAACATTTATCTTCTATGACGTAATCAAAATTCACGCTTTATGTAGAACCCTCGAGAAATTGACTTTTCTGGAAACCTCTTGTACCTCCTGCGCCGGCTATTTATAGAAGAGCGCGTCGCCCCGAGAGTCAGTTGCGAGCTGAACGCTCGATGTGTGAAGAGCGATAGTGCTATAGAAGCTGTGTTTTAGCTTGCTTTGTGAAGCTGTTTTTAAAGTGCTGTGTGTAAATTCTTCATTGCTGTGTCTTAAGGTATAGTGTACTATATCCCTTGAATATTTCCACGGAATTTTTGCTTGTAAAAGTGACTTATTTTGTGTGAGAAATACAGCATTTGTGAGAGCTTCTGATCCAAGCGGATTGTTAAAAGCACGTTACTGCTAGATTGTGCTTGTGAATTGTGTGCAGCTGATTGTTCTACGAAGTTCTAGAAGAAATAAAGTTTGTGTTCCATCCTGACAAGTGACTTTTTACTTGAACTTTTTACACCAACTGGACTTTAGAACGACGAACCCCAGGAGTAGCAGAGTAATTCCGCAACAATATCTATTTTATGACATAAATGGGAAAATCTATCGGCGACAAACTCTGATTGCCTTAATTTGTTTGATCATGCGCAGTAACATTTTTGTATGCACGTTGTTTTTAATAATCTGTGGTGGTTGTGGTAGATAGTACCCATATACTTGAAGTTTCCCTGTTAGCTAATTCCCAGATAACACACTTGTCCATTTTATGTCTATTTCTGATCTAACTCATCCATAATACATCTATGTCAATACATAGACATCCATAAGAGATCTATTTATGGACATAATCTGGAAAATCCAGAATATGTCCATGAATAAACCAAAACTAGAATTAGAATATCCAAAATAAGTCCATTTATGGAAGTATTCCAGGTAATCCACACTATGTCAGTGACACAACATAAAATGGATGTGTGTATAAGTCCAGAAATGGACAAAATATGGAAAAATTACTTTTTTGTCATTGATTTTCATTTTACCCAATACTGTACTTACGACGCATGAATTTATTATACTTTATGTTTTTATTGATATTGCATTTTACCCCCAAAAAGTTTAAAAACACTTTAAATTCTAGAGTTTTTTTTTTTTTTTTTTTTGTCTTTTTTTTTTTTTTTGTCGGGGAACTTTTGAAATTAAAAATACTTTTATGTATTATTATTTCCTGTAAAAGCGGTATTGTGTGAAAAGACACTCATATCTTCATTAAAAAAAGGAAATTCTCTAGCGACTCAACATCCAAAAACGAATAGCTGCATATTTTCTTCTTAGTTCCCAGTCCGAAACTAAAAAATCTTTATTTCAACATTTTGACGCATCAGACCAAGTCCCGTTGCGTATAGTGGCTAGCACACTCTACTGGGAAGTCCATGATTAAGGGTTCGAATCTGAAGCGGTGCAAGTACTGGTTGGTTTAAAAAAATTAGGTACGAATATTTTTACAAAATTCGTTATTAAGATGTAACGATAAATTTAAATTAATCATTACATAAAATTAGCTAAAGATTATTAAATGGTTTTTGTTGATGTCCAGGATTCGACCGTAAAAGGTCTATAAATAGACAAACACGTCCATATGCATGCCTATAAGATGTCATATGGGCGTCCTGTAGTGCTATATTGACGTATAATGGACGAATCCTGGATGTTTAATGGACATGTCAGCTTATCCATAGCGTCTTTGGAGGGTAAACACCCTCCAAAAAAAGTATTCGAGAAAGAGAAAAATTTCCTACATTGGTTTCGTATATTAAAGATTATTTATCATAGAATATGAATTAGGCTATGTGTAAATATGACTTTCCATATTTCTATCAAGTTGTGCGTTCTCGAAAAACTCAATTATTATTCACAAATCTAAAATAGGAAATTTCTCTCTTGCTCGAATACTTTTTTTGGAGGGTGTACTACAAAACAATGGTCATTTTTGGGATAATTAAAGAAAAAATATTAAGCATATAGAGGGGGGGAAAATCATGACATTAATATTAATTAAAACAAATATTTTATGATGGATATATATCAAAAGATAATAAATTGAACTCAGTATTTATCATCACAATTAAACAAAACAATCCGAAATTGTTATGAATTTTTTTAGTAATGACTTTTTAAAAGATTTTGATATTTCTCAACATGTTTTTTTTTTCAATTACAGCAAATTTCTTACAAAATCGTAGAGGAGACCGAATTATAGACCAAATTCCTTTAATTGATTTTGTAGAAAGTAATGGTAAAGTACTGCTTTTATAAAAGTAATCTGAATTTTAAAATAATTTTCACTTTAAATTGCATTAATCAAGATTTTCACTTCTTTTACTCAGAAAGATATTAAAGAACTTTCTGTAAGATTTAACCAAGTTTTGAAAATAAATTTTATCGCACAGTCTTTTCTCAATATCTTTTTAATAATAACAATACCAATGTTGGCTTGTTTTATTACAAGCAGTACTTGTTTACGAAACCGAAATACGTAGGACTTGGCGATGAACGATTATAGCCAACTGGCGCAGCTTTCAATTTCAACGGAGTAAACGAAAAAATAATATAAAAATCAATTATTTTAAAAGGGTAATTAAAATAAATAGTGTCGCAGTATTAAATACACTTTGGTGCTAATAATACATGCTTTAAAATACACTCACAGCGGTGATTTTCCTAAAAAATATGACTGAAACTTTCCTACCAATTCAATAGAGGTATTAAAATGACAAAAATACTAAAAATAAAATAAAAAATTGTACAATTTTAACTTACCTGTGAAAGGTTACAGGTCCTCCTTTGACAAAACTTTCTTTGCATCCGTGCGCGCTGCACCGCATGACCATCTTTCCTTAAAAATTATTAAAACGAAACAGGGCGATAGGCTTTAGTCCATATAAGTGAATGGGAGCTATTTCCGGAGTTGCGGAATGAGGTTTATCGGTGTGACGTCATTTTTCCACCAACACGTGACCTTTTGGCTGTGTTGATGAGTAACTCTGTAATCTGATTGGCTGAAGTATATATTTTCCATGGACATGTGACTGAAATAGCCTCCTCTCAGTATAAGTTTTATTAATTCAGCACTTTTTAATGGGAATCTGTGGAAAGATATATTTTTGTAGTCATGTACAGGTTCCAGAGAGTTATTGAAACATCCATAGGCAGCCCAATACAGAGGCACAATTATTATTTTTTTGATTTTGCGCTTATTACCAGGAGTCCAGCACATAAACCTATGGAGAAAAGGTTGTTTGTTTTCCACCGTCATGTGACTTTTACAGCCTCGAACCCAAGGAGGCGATATCCTCCATTCCAGCAGAAATCACGTGACACTAACGTGGGAAACGGGGTTGCCGGTACGCTCTCTGCCCTATTATACCTCGTTGCATGGTAGTGGTGGGTAAAGTCGGTCCTTTTGAGGATCCGGTCCGTACGGATCCGCTCCTCTGAAGGACCGACTCCTTCGGACCCGGTCCTTTTGGATCCGCTCCTATCAAAAGGAACGGGTCCGGACCCGTTCCTTTCGGTCCGAAATCGGAACCGGTCCGGACCGAGATGACCGAGAGGAACGACTTCGGATCCATTTGGCAGAAAGAAGTGGACCCGGAGAGAGAGGAACGACTCCGGATCCATTTAGCAGAAAGAAGTGGATCTGATCAGAGATGACCGAAAATAAAGATTCCAAACATAACAGAAATAAGGAATAAGGCAGAAAAAAGCGAACGGTAAAAACGCCAAACGCCCATATGATTAACTTTTACTAAATACTGGACATAAACATTCTTTGTTTTGTAATGTACACGAGAAAGGTAATTGTATCTTATGTTCAAATTTCTTTTGTTTTGGAGTAAAGGGGTAAACTTTCAGTTCAGCAAGTCTGTGAGTGGTAAACCTCTGAGAAAGCTATTGCTATTAGGTTTTTCTAAGAATATAACATATGAGCCATAGGAAAAAGCGTCGGGAGTGAGGGCACAAGGGGTCACGTGTCCCCCCCCCAACTTCGTCTCAAAAAATTTGTTAAATAAACATTTGTTTGAAAAAAAAAACTTTTATTTTATAGATTAGTAGGTATTGTTATAAGCGTATAATACATATGAACCATAACTCTATACTCAGGGGGCACAAGGGGGCAAGTGCCCCCCAACTTCATTTCAAAATCGTTTAAACAAACATTTGTTTCAAAGTTAAAAACTCCATATTGTGCTCTTAAATTAAATATGTGCCACCCCCCCCCCCGCCCATCAAATCTTCATGTGTTCCTGTAAAATTTCAGTAGGTCTGTGAGCAGTGATAAGCCTTCCGCCTTCCTTAAAAGGCTCTTGTTATTAGGATTTCCTAAGAAAGTAATACATTTGAACCATAGGCGTATATCGGGGGGGCACGTGTCCCCCTCCCCCCCCCAACTTCGTCTCGAAATATTTTCATTTTAAAATTTTGTTTGACGGGTCCTTTAACCCTTCCACTTAAAAATGCAAAAAGAAACTTCAGTCTGCGTCTTTACAAAATATTTAAATAAAATTGTCCACTGTCAAGGTTGTTTAATTTAAACGTTACTTTTTTAAGCACTTGGTAAACATTTCTCATTTCCAATCTTTTGTACTGGTTTTAAGTACTTCTTGGACAATAGGGTTTCTTTAAAACTTTTATTTATTTATTCATTTATTTTAATTTTTTAATGAAATACAAAATATTTTATGCAAAAAGAATTTTATTTGGAGAATAAAAGTGAATAATGTTTTCCCTTTCCATAATAAAGTAAGTCTCACATGTTTGCATTAAGTTTTATATATTAATTGTTATAATAGATTTATTGTTATCCCTTTTATCTTATTGTCTTTTAATCATATATAAAGTTCAATATTTGATAATTTACCTTTATAATTTGTATATCGCTATTCTGGCGTATTTCAGCATGTTTTTTAAAAGCTTGCTATAAAAAAATTTAATAGTTTTATAATCAGGAGAAAGCTTTTTTTATGTAAGTTTATCTTGCAAAGCTTTAAAAGCATTTCTTTAATCGAAACCGTTTACGTCATAGTATAATTACTTTTTACTGATTTCATGACAGTTTGGTAAACGGTTGAAGTGTGTAAGTCCAGGGTTCTGGCTACCGCGCGGTTGTTTTCTCCGTGTGTAACGTGAATACGCGTTAAAACCCCTCAAAAAGTCCGCCATCCAAGGCATCCCTTAATAAGATCTGCCTTAACTACAAAATCAAAATAACTTTCATGATAATTGACACTTTTAGTAAAGAGTTTAATATTTTTAGTATTAAATAAATGTTATTATTATTTCCAATCCTATTATAGAGGTTGTCCTATAAACAGTGACCTAGGGATTTCTTCTTTAAGTATTGATCACAGACAGAATAGATAACAAAGTTACTTTATGGTATCGAATAAAATTTTCAGAACTTAAATGTAAATACATACCAAATTTTTACTTTTTATACAGCCCTCTTACAAAAATTCCCTATAACTAAAATGCCTCACCACGCATTAATGAGGCGATGCACAAAATTACAGCATTTCTCATAAAAAGGCTTAGAGGTATGTTTTATCAATTTTGTTTAGGGGCAATACACTATGCAATGTCAATAATAATAAAAGTATTATTATTAAAACTATTCGATCAAAACTGTTAATTTTATTCAGAGTTATGTATAACCAATATTTGACATGTTAAGAAATGAGTTTTAAATAATGTTAGACCATTTTCCTTTAAAAAGATTCCTTTAAAACCAGCTTCCTTTTTATAGCATTTAGAAATGAAATTTTTTTAAAAACATTACATATTACATTAACATTTGATTTAAAGAATTTTTTTAAAGAAATTATTTCTGATTGACTAACTTAATTCTGGAAAATATATATTATGAATATACTTGCATCTTTAACGTAACAGTAGCAATGTTTAAATTGAATATTTTCAGAAATAAATATCTATATGTAGAGTTACAGTTATAAATCATTCTTTATTCTAATAATTATTATTTAAAACCGAAGAACCAACAAGATAAATTACCATGAATCAGAATAAACCTTATCAGTTGATTCTTATAAAAACATTTATATGCGATGAACGTGCATGGTAAATGTGTAGAGCCGATTTTGAATTATCAATTCTGACTCTTGTACAACAAAACAACCAAATGGAATAATTGATAAATTATAATGAATTTAATCAATTAAGTTATGTAAAGAATTTAATTATTTCTTTAACTGATCATTTAAAAGAGAGAGTGTTTGTTTGTGTAAAAATAAAAAAGAAATTCTGTTAATATTCCTAATGCCTAATCTCCAAGAAAGCACGTATAATATGTACAGATTATTTTACACTGTAAAGTTCTGTTGTATTTTGATTACAACGGGAATAATGATAAGAAAACGATAGTTTAGAAAAGTTTATTTTTTGTTAACTTTATTTATTTGTGTGTGTGTGGGCGGGGGGGGGGAGTAATACGGAAACATATAAAAGTATGATGATACATCCGGTAGCTTTTAAAATGAAGTCAAATAATTTAAATAAAAGGCAGATGTTTAAAAAGCATTTAAAAGGATACACATCACTAAAAGCAATTTTCGGTTTAATTATATAGTTAAGCCGAAGTACTTAGGAAAATTAAAAATATATTCAAAAAGTATGTCAAAAGTTTCTTATCAATTTTTTTCAACTTATCATGTTACTGAGAAAGTGAATAGAACATGAATGTGATACTATTTATGTAAGGTAATTTAAGTAATTAAAAACTGACCAGGGATAAAACTAAACTGAAAAAAATTATCTGTACTTATTTTTAAGTTTATAATACTTTAAAATCTAAACTAGTTAAAATCCAGTAGTACGTATTATTTTATTATGGAATAAAATTTAATTCACTTGTGATTGATCTGCGTAACTAAAGATTTTTTTTTACAGAAAAAGGAGTGCGCAGAGTGCGAAAGGGGGGAGGGGTGTAGACGCACGAAATATAAACTTGCGCTTTCATCAGTGGCGTAGCCAGGATTATATTTCGGGGTGGGCTGGGTATTAAATTTCAAGCTAAAGTTTCAATTGTAAGCTAAGTAAAGGGTCCCATTTCGGGGGGAGGGGCAGCAGCCCCTGAGCCCCCCTCTTGCTACGCCCCTGGCTTTCATATTCATGAAAAACTAAAATTAAGGGTGAGGGGGATGAATATTTTGAGGGGGGGGGATGCATTCGACGTGATTTTATCTTTCAGTTTTCTTTTCTTTTCCTTCCTTTTTTGCTAATATTAACATTTTTTATTTGATATCCATTGTTACCAAAAGTAAATTTGATTGAATACTCTATCTTAAACTATTTTAACAACTGCCCTCTAGTTTTGGGGGCTCTAGACCATAGCCTATTTTTCCAAGTGGCGTTTTTCACCTTATAGATATAATCTTTATGTAAAAAATGAAAAATATATGGACTGTATGTTAAAAATTTTTCGGCAAGAGGGGTGGTGGTAGGAAAAACGTAACCCAAACTTGCGTGTCTTCCACAAACAAACTGAAACATTTCCCCCGTTTTTCTATCTCAAAGGAATGTGCCTTCCGGGAAGTTCTAAGAAATAGCCGCAGGGTTTTGCGGTGGTTCTCTGCTTATTTTCCCCCGAAGTGTACAGGTTTTCCTGTGCGTAAGTTCTGCTAAACTACCACTCCCGTCCTAATCCCCTCGCCAGGGACGCCAGGTCTTTTGTTCAGGCTACCACCTGATGATCAGCTGTTCGCTCCCCCCCTCTGGCTCTTTGTTAATCTCTCTCCGCTCCCGAAGGATATAAATACTAACTCATTGCTGATTGTCTCTATGAATATGTATGTTAACAGGCACATTTTAACTAACAGGCTAAAAAATAAATTCTATTACATTAAAAGAAAAGGTAGAAAGATATGTTGGCAATGTGAAAAAGAAATCTAAATTTCTGTAAGCAAAAGTTTAAAATACTTAAATAGGTATTGAAAAAGCCAAACATTTTAACATTAAATCTAAACCGTGTTTACTCGCGTAATAATAGTCGCCCTCAGTAGTCGAATGCCCGTTTTGAAGCCGGAGAAATCGTCAAAATATTTTCCCCGCTCGAAAGTCGCTGTCACGTATTTGACCTCTTCATTTATGTCTATACAAATATTACTATAAAAAGATAAATGTCTCTTTTTTTGTGTGCTACTGACGTGACGAAAAGATTATTTAATACGCGGCAGATAATGTGAAAACATTTGTTAAGTTAGTAATTTTATTATAATACCAGTAATGTGTTCTATCATTCGAGAATATTATGATTAGATTAGTTAGATTTCACCGCATAATTGTTGCATCTAGCCTTTCACCATGAATAATTGGCAAAAAAGTGCGACTATTATGCGAGTAAACACGGTAATTTCATTTAATAATTATCACTCTCGGAGTTTGACCGTATATGAAAGTAATTTTATTTTATAGTAAATATGTCATTTTTAAATATTAATATGCATTAACTTAACACTAAATATAGAAATAAAAAGAACATTAATACGTTATTCTTTCTTTTAAATTTTTTCAAATTTCTTTTTTCAACAATGTCAATCAGCTTAAATACATTTTCTCAAATTAATTATTATTATTATTATTGAAAAGCAAGGAATAAAATTCGCTTCCCAAATCCCTTTGACTTTTTTCCGATAAATACTTTGCCTCAAATTATCACTGTCTTTAGCAGTGGCGTAGCCAGAAAATTTTCATGAGGGGGGGGGGGGGTAATGACTACTGCAACTCACCAGTGTTGGGCAAAATACACCGAAAATGTTTTTTCGATACGAAGCATAAAATACATTGATTCAAACACTAAACTGCAAAATACTTCTTGAATTAAAAAATATGCAAAATACATACAAAATAGAATTAAAGCATTTTAATTTTTAAAGCATTTGATGAATTTTTAAAGCATTTTAATTGAGAAGCTAAATTTTCCACCAAAGATCTCTTTATTTTACTTAAATACAGTTTATCAAGAATAACAAAAGCAATTCCAGTTGTTGTGTTAAGGAAGAGGCAGGGTCGTACCCAGAAAAAAATTTCGGGTGGGGGGGACCAAAAGGTGAAAAAGGCTCAATTTTTCACAAAAAGGCTTCATTATGATTGTTTTGTTGACAAAATTTTAAATTTCGGTGGGGGGCGGGGGGCACACCCCCCTGGTCCCCCCTCCTAGGTACGGCCTTTGGAAGAAGTGCTGTTTTTTTTTTAACCTTGCCTTTCAAAATTTTACTTTTATAGCACTGACATCCGAAACCGACCATTTCTGAGAAATTGCATTAATACTGAAAGCGCAATGAAAAATATACAATTTCAGAATGTGAACAATGAATAGTCGTTTGTTTCAAAATCGTTTATAAAAACTTTAATTTCCAAAAGTCTCAGTGCCTAAAATAAACCTCTACATATAATATTTGTTACTTATTGATTTCAGTTGAACGTTTGAATAAAAATACTCAGCTAAATCACGGCATTAAAAAAAAATTCAAGTTTTGTCTTTTCAGTGAGTTTTAGAATTTATCGTAAATTTAAATATTTTGCATATTATATTTAAATATTTTGCATATATATATTTTCATATTATATTTTGCATTAAACCTTTTGCGATAATCTTAGTTAAATGTTTCCAAATTTTGTCTGTAGATGGAAATGGAAATGTTAAGGAGCAGCGTCAGTTCTGGAAGCTGAAAACTGAATAAGTTTTCAGCTTCCAGAACTGACACTGCTCCTTAACATTTTCATTTCCATCTACAGACAAAATTTGGAAACATTTTAACTAAGATTATCGCAAAAGGTTTCAAAATCATCTAGAATGGAAATTTGATTCACCCCATCCATTACGGGAAGCTGTCGCTCTAATGGTCTGAAATTTGGTGTGTTTCACTCCATATGTAACGCGAATGCCCCCTTAAAAAGTTTATTACCCCTTAAAAAGTTCCCCACCCAAGGCATCTCCCCCCAACGGCCGACAGCCTTCGTGTATTTTTGTCCCTTAACCACAGTAACCAAGAATCCATTATACTACTGCAGAAATACTGGCAGCCTTATTTTTCTAGAACTTAGGAACACATTTCGAAAATACCTGAATAAAAGACAATTAAGAAAAGGATACAATAATCTATTTTAACAATTAATATAACTTTATGTAAAGCTGTGAGAGTTACTTAATTATGAAAAGGGAAAACATTATTCACTTTTATTCACCAAATAAAACCTTTTTTGCATAAAATATATTGCATTGCATTAAAAATTTAAAATAAAGAAACAAAAGTTTTATTGAAAAGCTTTATTGAAAAGAAACCTTATTATTGAAAAGCTTTAACCAGTACAACAGATTTGAAATTAAAAATATTCTTTAACCAAGGGCTTAAAAAAATTAATTTTGTTTAAATTAAACAACCCTCGCAGTGGACAATTTTTTTTACAACATTTTGTCAAGAGGAAGAATGTAGTTTCCTTCTGCATTTTTAGCTGGATCGTTTGAAACGACCCGACGAACAAATTTTTAAAATGAAAAGATTTTGAGACAAAGTTGGGTGGCACAGGGGGACAAGTGCCCCTCTGTGTTCCCCCGATACTACGCCTATGGTTCATATGTATTATATGCTTAAGAAGACCTAATAACATTAGCTTTAAAAGATTGTTTAAAAAACAGTTTGAGATGAAGTTGGGAGGGACGGTCCCCCTACACCGCCCCCCCCGAAACTGCTGCTATGATTCACATGTATTATACGCTTAGGAAAACCAAATAATAATAGTAAGGAAGTGTTATTGCTTCCAGACCTACTGAAATTTTTGAGAGGAACAGGAAAGGTTTGCGGGGGGGGGGGCACATATCGGATTTAAGAGCAGAAAAGGGAAGTTTTTTTTTTTAATTTTTAAGCAAATTTTTATTTAAAATTTTTTTGACACGAATTTTGAGGGGGGCATAGGGGAGGGTACGTGGGCCCTTGTGCCCCCCCCCCCGACGCTTTCCCTATGGTTCATATTATTACGTGCTTAGGAAACCCTAATAACAATAGCTTTCTCCCTCCCAGATCTCCTGAACATGAAAGTTTACCCCTTTACCCCAAAACAAAAGAAATTTGGCATAAGACCCAATTAAATATATTCCTCATCCTCATGTATATTACAAAACACAGAATGTTTATGTCCAGTTTTTAGTAAAAATTAATCATTCGGGCGATTTTACGGTTCGCGTTTTTCCAGTCCATGTTTTTCCCCCCACAACTGGCAAATTATAGCTGATCAGCCAACCCTCAAAAACTGTGAGAAAATCTAATCCCAACTATTAAAAACTACATCCCGCCTAACTAAAATGATAAAATAACTTCCCGTAACACTGAATTCGACTCACAAATCAATAAATTAAGAGATATCGCATCCCTTGTCCAGTCCTACATTACATCAAATGTTGACATTCTCAAAAGCAATTTATCCCCCGATTTCTTTCTATGAGCTCTCATCTCATCTCACTAATAATGAATGACCATCGCTCTCCTTTGGAATGTCGACCTCCCCCGGCATCAACTAGACGTGTTGGGATGGGACATTATCTTTCCACAGGAAGTGAAACTCCGGTACCTCTTTAACCCCCCACCCCCCTCCCTGTAATTCTCCGAACGCAACATCCTCAGCATACTGATTTCAGCAAGAGGGAACCGGACAGATTTTGAAACGGATCTGGTTCCAAATGACAGAAGAGCGGGTTCGGACAGAAATGGACCGACTTCGGAACCGAATGACAGAAACGAATGGATCCGGACACAAATGACTGATTTCGGAACCAAAGGACCGAAAGGAACGATTTCGGACCGAAAGGACTGATTTCGGAGCCGGATGAACGAAAGGAACGGGTCCGGACCGATATGACTGATTTCGGAAACAAATGACCGAAAGGAGCGGATCCGGTTCCGGACCGGGTCCGTTTTTAGAGATGGATCCGCTCCGGACCCGGTCCACACCCGGATCCGTTCCTCCGGACCCGTTCCGATCGGAACGACACACCACTATTGCATGGGATGGATTGATTAGGAGATTATCTTTTGCTGCAATCTAGCGGCAATAGTTGTCAAAAAAACATTTTCCATAAATTAGGAGGCGATGTATCAATTTTATTAATTATTTACCCAGACAGCACAAACTTGTCCAGAACATGTCCATATGATATTATGGACAAGTTCGGGACATAACTGACATCCCCAAATTTTTCTATATCTTGTCCATAATATGCCCCAAACTTGTCACTATGGCACAACACGGCGTCCATAATGATATCCTCTGGACAAAATATAGACATCCATATGGACATGTTATGGACATCCTGAACTTATCTATATGGACATGTTATGGACATCCAGAATATGTCCATAAAAAGACATTCTGTGGATATTTATCTCATATCCACAGTTTATTTTTATACTATGGATAAGTTACTATCATAAAGGAACAGAAGTATCTGTATCATCAGTAATTTCTGAAATGGAGCAATTACAAGAACTGCTTCTAGGATCACACATATTTGAATCTTCAAAAATATTTTCATCGATCCTATTTTCAAATTGATTACGAAAATAATTATAATCGTGCGCATTAATAGGCTTTGATTCAATATCATTCCATTAAATTCAGCTTCAATAAGGAATAATTCATCATTAACTTCTTGTTCAGCATTTCGCCATTCCTGACGAATCGACTTAATTTTTTTATTAAAATACCCAGATAACATACTTGTCCATTTTATGTCTATTTCTGATCCAACTCATCCATAATACATCCATGTCTATACATTGACATCCATAAGATATCTATTTATTGACATAATCTGGAAAATCCAGAATATGTCCATGAATAGACCACAACTAGAATTAGAATATCCAGAATAAGTCCATTTATGGACGTATTCCAGATGATCCACACTATGTCAGTGATACAACATAAAATGGATGTGTGTATAAGTCCAGAAATGTACAAAATATGGAAAAGTTACTTTTTTGCCATTGATTTTCTTTTTACCCAATACTGTACTTACGAGTACGACGCGTGGCGGCTTTTCAGGTGAAGTAGGTGAAGTGCCTCTTCACCAAGTATTGTAAGTAACAAAAAATTGTGTAACGTAAGCAAGCCATAATCCTTTTTCAAATTTAGTCTGTAAGAATACACTTACATTTCTGATGAAAGCCCAATTTCCATAAGACTATGTGCTAAATCATGCTCTTACTATCAGTGAAGACAAACTCTCTCCCCACCCCTCCCCTTGCCGCGCTTTCTTTGGAAATAACCGCGCGGCCAAAGAACGACTTGTGTCACGATTGGTCCATTGTTAGAGTCACGTGGTACGCGGGTTCTGACGGGGTGAGTTGTGAAGTGCTAAGGAAAAATTATCTCTTTTACTGCACTTATTGGGGGGGTTGCCATGGTAACCCCAAACGCTTCATTCAGTTTTACAGCTTTACTTTCTATCAGGTGAAGAGATCCCTCAGAAAACGGTCTGTCTCTTCAAGTGAGTGAAAACCCAGCGTAGTGCATCTCCAAGCACAAATTTGTGTAGGAAAATGAAACCACGTGATTTGTTTGAGATTTTGGCACACGAGATTTTTACTGCTGTCTTTTGAAAATTTTAGAGTTTCTTCTTGTGTTAATTTTAATGATAATAATAGTTAGTTTCTTTTCTGTTTATTCACCTTCATTATGTTTCCTGTAAATGATATAGTCTGTAATGTATTACAAACACCGTTTAGTCGGTGGAATGATGACGATAAAAGAGATGTTTTTTCTCGTGGTCGACATAGAGCCTGATTAGCGAAAAGGCTCGAGAAGCTTAAGCTTCCCGTCATAATTTGAAGGGGGCTGAAAAATGACTACAAAACGGATAAAAATTCAAAATTTTGTTTTTAAATGATCTTCTAAGTTATTGTAAAGATTTTTAATTAAGAGAAGTGGAAAGCTATTTTTAAGGCATTTTAGAAGTCTTGATACTCCATGTAGCAACATTTCTAAATTAGTTCAGTATGCGATGTCTATACTTGGGATATTTGTTCCAGTCGTTGAGACAAAATTTTCTATTATCAGGAACATTTGGTCGGTAGAAAGGGGTAAACTTTCAATATGTAATGTTAAAAATCGTCTAAAGGTCAAAATTAATTCTGAACTTCCATGTTGTGATTTTTATGATGTCATCAAAACGAACAAAGAATTCCCGAAAAAAGCCCCATGTCTCATGAAAAATATATGACTAAATAAATAAAGTTTATTGTTTCAGTAGTAAGAAAATGTTTTTAGTTTACTTTTTACAGTAATTTCAAAAATACTGTAAAATCTCATTACAATTAAGTAAAGTATTGCGAAGATAATGAATAATATATTTTTATCTAAGGTAAATTTCAAATTAATTAAAAAAATATTTTTTTCAAATAAAATCATTAGAATAATTAAATCAATTAAATATCCCTTTAACAAAGAAAATCATTAAAAACTTTACTTAATCCAAACAAAAAGGGGATAGAAGGTCCGAAATGAGACTGAGCTTCCCCTCACTTCAAAGGTTAAAAGGGCCCTGGGTCGACCAGTGGAGGCATTAGGAATGAATGCATCGCTGAAAGATTAAAAATTTCTTTCCGCAGAAAGGCCTGTGCCACCGCCTAATTACCATGCTTAATGGACATGGGCACCGTCACCATAGGCCAAGGGGGGCTATGGCCCTCCCTGGATTTTTGTATGCAGTGTTTTCCCTTGCTTTTTTGCTCTTTTCAACATGGTAACTATACGTTAAAGCAGTCTTTGCCCCCCTTGAGTAGTCTGCCCCCCCAGGGAAATATTCTGCCGACGCCCATATTAATGGCTTCATCAGGTGTTTTTCATAATATTTTGGTATCAAGCTCTTCACCTTCTTGATCACGAGCCGCCACTGGAATTTATTATACTTTATGTTTTTATTGATATTACATTTTACCCCCAAAAGGTTTAAGAACATTTTAAATTCTAGAGGGTTTTTTTTTTGTCGGGTAACTTTTGAAATTTAAAATACTTTTTATGTATTATTATTTCCTATAAGAGCGGTATTGTGTAAAATGAAACTCATATCCTCATACAAAAAAAAAAAGAAAATTCTCTAGTCAACTTCCAAAAACGAATAGCTGTATATTTTTGTCTAAGTTCCCAGTCCAAAACTAAAAAATCTTTACTTCAACATTTTGACGCATCAGAGCAAGTCCCGTTGCGTACAGTGGCTAGCACACTGTTCTGTGAAGTCCATGGTTAAGGGTTCGAATCTGAAGCGGGGCAAGCACTTGAAGGCACAATGATTATTTATATTCTTTGTTAAAGGTTGGTTTAAAAAAAATAGGTACGAATATTTTCACAAAATTCGTTATTAAGATGTAACGATAAATTTAAATTAATCGTTACATAAAATTAGCTAAAAATTATTAAATGATTTTTGTTGATGTCCAGGATTCGACCATAAAAGGTCTATAAATAGACAAACACGTCCATTATTACGTCCATATGCATGTCTATAAGACGTCATATGGGCGTTCTATCTATAGTGCCATATTGACTTAAAATAGACGAGACTTGGACGAATCCTGGATGTTTAATGGACATGTCAGCTTGTCTATATGTAAGGTGACCATACGTCCTAGAAATTCGAGGGCAGTCCCCAAATATAGATCTTTTTTTCATTTTGTCCCCGAAAATACTTGTCCCGAAAAAAATGTCCCCAAATTTAAAGATTTGTACTTGTTTCCCCTAAGGCTCCTATATACCGAGCTGACCTACGCCTTCTGAAAATTGCCCACATTAGGCTTAGCACAGCACTCCTTGGCGACACCGCTTGGTGTTCTTATTCTGCATTTTAAACCAATAAATTTGTTATTATGGGTGATTGTGCCGCCATAAATTGTTCTAATCATTCAAGAAATGGATTTAGAATGGCTAAATTCTCTAAAGATGAAGAAAACAGAAGAAAATGGGTGATCAACATGCGACGAGATCCCGGATCGTCTGCTCAAATTTCCTTGTAAGTTCGATTTTACTATTGAAATTTTTTACTGTTACCTTAGAAAATGCCTTTTTCTTGTAAGTTTATCTTTGTCATTTAATTTAAAATACAAAAGTTGTTCGTAGCTTGTTTAGTTTTGTTAAAACGCAAATGTAATGTTAAGAGTGCGTTTTGCATTATCGCCAAAGCTCGCCAAAGCTACTTGTGTTTGTAAACAAAACCTTGTTCTTCAGCATTAAAAAATGTGTTTAAAAAAGCGATAGACAACATATATGTTAATAAATTTAATTAAGCATCTTGAATATTGTTGTATACCTAGAATTATTTTCGCAATCATAATAAAATATTAAAGTTTGTCACTAATTACGTTTACTTTAACGAAATTTTGCTTACATTCTGCATTATCTAAATGCAAATAAAGTACTATTTTTATTTTGAAACATATTGTAACTAGTGAATTTTTTTATACAAAAAATTTTGATTATATTTTAAATCATTAAAAAATAACTAACATAAACTAGGCAGCTTAAAGAAATTTTTTAATTCTTATTGGTAAGTAGTAGAATTTGGTTTAATTATCAAACATAAATTTATATGAGTTAATTATGAAACTAAAATCATGTAAATTTTTCGATATTTATTTTGCAACTGTTTTTTGTGTGTGATTACTTAAATAGATACTTATATAATATTAATTACTTTATAACAGACGAATATGAGAAGAAATTTTCTTGTGTAATTTATTACACTAAGTTTTTCTTAACAGATACTTCGTTTTATTGTTTTCTATTATAAAGATTACATGCTATACGTAGCTGGGGTGGATTGAGAAATCCTTCAAGGGAGAGTTCATTTTGTGCCTGGACAAATATATATACAGTCTATTTTGTTTATCATATTGCAAATAAGGAGAGGGGGGGCTGCCAGGGCATCATTCCCTGCCACTTTCCCCTACTTATAATATTGGTATCTACCAGGCCAGGGGCGTAGCCAGAAATTTTTCATGGGGGGGGGTGTTACGACTACTATAACTCATATATATGTATACGTGTGTGTGATAATGTAGTGAAGAATATACATTTTGTATGGCAAAAAATTCCTCATGGGGGGGGGGTTATGACCCCCCCCCTTGGCTACGCCCCTGTACCAGGCATAAGCGTAAAGTTTTCAAAATTATTTGGGGGGGCGGGCCCCACAACCACATATATTCACGTCAGTGGCGTATATACATATATGTGAGTTGCAAAAGTCGTACTTCCCCCCTCCCCTCCATGAAAAATTTCTGGCTACGCCACTGATTCACGTACATATAACTTACTCATAGTGGCCAACTACTACGGAGTATATTTAACCACTTTTTCTACATGATTTTTCGGCTTAAAATATAGCAACATTTTTGTGATGCTCGCACGAGCTGGTTACTATTTTGAAAAAAATAATTTAAAAATATACTGTTTACAAAAAGTGGTTAGTTATATTCCGTAGTAGTTGGCAGCTATGACTTACTATATAAAAGTGTAAATTATTGGAGGCACTCGATCTCAATGGGTCCATAGATTTCTACACCAATGTAAGGTAAGTGTCCATGTTAGTATCTTCCTACCATGTTATAAGTTAAAAATAGAAGCAAAGTAAAAAAATCCAAAGGAGGAAAAAAAAAACATTTTCGATGAGATAGTGCATTTTAGACACATCTTAACTTTTCTTCATTTCATACTTTGCATTGCATAATCTGATTTTAATTAACCAGAGCCTGGCGAGGGCAGCTTATAGTAACATTTTGTGTTACAGGGCGTCACAATGAATACTAAATCATGATTGAAATCAAAAGAAGAAAATTTTTAAAAGTACAAGTAAAGTTTTTTTTTAAACATTTGTAAATGGCGTGAATACTTTTTTTTTATGTTAGTATAAATTAGTTTTCTGTATTTAGTGATAAATTATTGGGTGGGCTCAGCCCCTATTCACAATTTATTGGGGGGGCTCGAGCCCCTCAGGACCATATAACTCTCCGCCTATGCTACCAGGTCAAGAAAGTCCCCGAAAAGTAAAGTAATCCAAAAAAAAGTCAAGAAAACAGGGTTCCCATATATAAAATATGGGTGAGATTTTCTCACTTTTCCAAAACTTTTGAGTGAGATTTTCAAAAACTTTAACATCATTAAAGTTATTTAAAATATAAATGTGATAAAAGTCAATATTTATTCATCCTCCAATTCCTTTTACATTCATAATTACGATCCCTTTCCGAAAATATCGATTTTCCATTACATCGCTTTTTACAAATAATTGTTTTTAATTATTATCTATAAATATTTCATACTTGTGTGTAGGTAAAGCATACATTTAAAAAAATATGTACTATTTGTTCAATCGTCAAAATTATTTAAAATCTAAATGCAAATAAATATGATAAAAGTCAATTTAATCATCCCCCGTCTCCAGTTACATTCATATTTCAGATCACTTTCCGAAAATATCCATTGATTAAAACTAAAACGGCTGAATATGCCAAAGTTGCGAGAAGTGCGCCAAAGATAGCAACCCCATAGTTTCGGTTTGGGCAATTTTTCGAGACGTAAGCCGGCCTGTATTATAGGGGTTCTAGTTTCCCCTGATAGTTTCCGTTTAGTTTATTTCTTTCAGAAAAAACTGAAGAAATAAGAAAAATAAACAGACTAAAAGTGCCATCTACTCAGAGAAACAATGAAATTCGATCTCTGAAAACGTTTTTTGTCATTGTGTGTGTAGCGTGTTTCAACGGGGCCTTCGCAATTAGTAACGGGCCTGCGCGTGTATTTTGATGAGCCATCCAAAGAGGCCTACGGATGCTCGAGTCTTCACGTGTACATCAGGCATTTTTTAAGCTTCCCAGTGCTTTCAAACGTTATTCAATGTAGTTTTAAGTAGTAATTGTGTTACTAATTCAAGTACGAACTCATGATTAATTTGTTTGCTATGATACATATTGACATAAAGAAAATAGATGCATATAATTTGAAGGAAAAACAAAGTAGCGCTTACTCTCATGATTCACGATTGCTATTTTTGTTTCACAAGTGGATATTTAATATACTTTAAAATAACTAAATACACAAATGAGAAAGACATTTTTATAATGAATATTTCATGAACGTAGTCGTATTTCCTACGTTATTTTAAACAATTCAAGATTAATCTTTAACAAATGATGTATTAAAGCGCATTTCAGTGTTTTCGGGATATCCTGTATATTGGAGAAAATTGATAAAATACGCTCTATAGCGTGATCCCTGAATTAATTATTCTTTAATAAAGACATTTCATGTAGTATATATTATTCTTTTGTCGCTTTCTCAATCGAGGTTAGGAATTGAGCAAGCATAATGAACGCTTGTACAAAATATTAACTACATTTGAAGTTTTTGTATAAACGGGCAAAAATCAATAATTTATAATTTACTGTATTTCTGCACTGTACCAGATGTAAGTCTGAATCACATAATCAAGGCATATATAACTGATAAATAACATTTTCAACTGGCAAAATTAAATTGTCTAAATAGTATCACAACGTGATGCTTATTTACAAGAATAAAAACTACTCAAGTAAGTAATACGCGATTTCTGATTAAAATAATTTATTTATAAATAACACATGAGTAATTACTCACTAAACATGATTTACATACATATTTTTAGAATTTCTAAATACATTATAAGCGTTCACTTACCTTTACATTCAGAGCAAAATGTTCGAATTTTAGGATAAATTTTCATGAAAGAAAATGGCGCAAGATTCACAAAACGATTACCTACATCTAAAAGTATAAAAAAAATTGTTTTAAAATAATAAAATAATATAACATTTATAATACTTAGAATAATAAAATAGAATACTGTGACTGGGGAAAACAGGCTTCAATAATAAACTCATTTTTAGGGATGGCAACTCATAAGCAGGTTACTAATTGCGAAGGCCCCGGTTTCAATAAAGTATTCGAGTATGAGCCAAATTTCCCATTTCAGTTTTGTTAATGATTAATCGCTTTTCACGAAGAATTATGCTTTAAATATGAAAGTGACGTACGAAATTTTTCTTCCACTCGAATACTTTTTTTTAGAGGGTGTACAAAGTTTAATGAAAAATTATCACAAAATGTGCCAATGTAAAAGCAATGTCTTCTGAAAAATACAAATACAATGCCAAGAGTTAAATTTCGCATAAATTGCAATATTTCAACATGGTGTTCCTTTCATATTTCTGGTTAAATAAATATTTATAAATGAATGAAATACTTCCATTAATTTATTAGAAATGAGAATTCGCGATCTCAACGACCTAGAGGTGGCGCTGTAAAACGTCAACAAATTGGCTGTAGAACGGGTAGATTTCCACGTGCTTACGTTATTGCATTAGCAATAGCATTGACCGCTTGTCAGAGTGTTGCTTTTCTGATTAATTTCTCTATTTGACGTCGATTTTTTGCAAAATTGTGGTGGATTTGAATTTAGATTTAGCTAATATCTTCAATTGTGCAGACTGTAATAACAAGATTGGCTTATTTATTGAAGACGAGAAGCTTTTAAGATCCAGCCATTTCATATCATGTGAGAAAAACCGTAGACATTGACAGCATCATTGAAGTATGTGGTTGTTATTGTCTATTGTGTTGTTATGTGGTTTGTTGTTGTCTCCAGACTACTTCATTTCATTCAGTAAAGTACACAATAATTGTGAAATTTGAAAAAATCAAGTTGCTGGACGATTAAAGAAAGTTTCTCTACCTGCAAGGCCGGAGCCGACATGTTTAGTGCTGGATATCCAATCGGGGAACCAAAGGAGCTTCGGATATCCAATATCCGGCAAAATCAGTATCTGTTACATCCCTAAAGTTTAACACAGAATATAAAACTTACCACTGAGAAATGGAAAGTAAACACCCAAAATTATGGTATTTACCCCTTATTTTGGGTGTTCACTTGAGATAGAAGTAAATACCTTACCTACTGGGCATTTGCCCAAACCACATCTCTAGTGAGAAATTCTCATCCATTATTTTCTGTAATGATAACCCTGTGGGACAAACTTCTGAGGGGAATAGATTACAAAAACAAGAATCAGATACACAATGAAAGACTAAGGAGCTGATTAATTTATGAAAACAAATACAATCAAATTTTTCCTAAAAATCTGCAGAACAATTACTGATTTTACACTATTCTTTAAAACTTTTTAAAAAATTACAGAAGTGCATATTCATTACTCAAAGAGTTAACTGTAACTAATCACACAGATTTCTTGTATTAGTTAAAATAAGTAATTAATGCTAGAAATTGGACAGTTAATTAAAATTAAGGATATGAATTCGTTAGTTTTAAAGTACAAATACACTTAGTAAAAAGTACAAATACAGATACTGCAGCTTTCAAATGCACAGCAGAATTGTACGAGCACTCATTAGGTATTTAAAAAATACAATGAACATACAATATATTTACAAACTTGATATAATGAGTTATCATGCACATACTGTAGCATGCAGTAATCATGGTTTATATCTTAGTCCGGCACTTTCCTATAGGAAGGAATATTCTCTGTCGTAGCTTGTTCACTTGTGCAGATGTTCGGTGTAGCCACAACATCTATATTTCAGTAAACTTTCAGTATCTGACCCTGTTTTACTAGCCAAAAAAGTACAAATACAGATACTGCTGCTTTCAAATGCACAGCAGAATTGTATGAGCACTCATTAGGCATTTAAAAAGTAGAACAAACAAAATTAATAACAAATAAAATTTGATGCATAACCAGATACATTAAGTTAGAACTATATAACATATCTTTCAATAAAACCTTTGGAAATCTGTGCAGTTTATAAATAAAACATATAAACCATTTAATACATAATTAGAAAATGAAGATCTTCTAATTGCTATAGCATTCGAGGGATTTTGTTTATTTATTGCTTTAATGAATGATTAAAATAATCTAATACTGCATTTGTGAAATAGATAAATATTATCAGAAATAATCAAACTCTACTAATTAACTTACGGTCGAATTATGAGCTAATTACACTGTAGGATAATATTATGCTTACTCACGTCTTAACTTTCATCTGTTAGATCGATCTGTTTCTTATTTGACTCGTTTTCAATTACATAGAGCTGTGGGAGATTTAACGATGGCACTGCTGTCTTCTTCAGGTGTGGTCTTTTCATCTGATCCTTTCCTATAAATTTCAAAATAAATATTAACATATACAATGCTGGTCTTTTGATTGCGAAATTTAATATATTTTTAAACATAAAATTTAAAAAATAAATAACTTAAAGATATTAATAGCAACAAGTTTTTTTTTTTTCAAAACATGATACATACAAAATGTTTAGGTTAAAAGTCATTTCAACTGAACTAGCGCAATCGAATATGGGGTATTTGAATCCAGGGAATACATACAAAAATTATTAGGAATATCCAAGAGATTGTACTGATGAAAATAACAGAAAGTAGCGCATGTATAACTTCTGATATATATATAATTTGTAATATGTACCTAAAAGAAGTGAAAGTATGTGTGACATTTTTTCACTGTTTTCTTTTTGAAAGATCCCCTTTTTAACCTCAGTATAAAAAAAATGAAGCATTAATTAATATTTTATTCTACATACTTTATATATATATACACACATACATATAATATATGCTCACTAGAAATATCCAACTCATTTAAACGCTAACTTTATAAAACTTGTAATGTGTGCAACAATTCCCGAACAAGTTGTCACAATCTCTGTAGAATTATGCACTTTTGTTTAAATAAAGATTTGGAATTTTAAAAAAAATTCAAAACATGACACAAATGAAAAATTAAACCTCTATCCACCCTAAAAGTGTAAAAAATATCACTCGTAAATAACTAGTAAATCTAAAGCTCATTAAAAAAAAAAAATTAATATTTTGCTTTTTCACTTTAGATTTCATGTAACTGTACTTTGCATGCAGTGCCTGTAGTTTGGCCAAAAAACTGATTTCAGATTAATATATCAGTATCAAATCAATATAGTGATTCAGCTATTGTGAAAATACCCAACACTGCTTAAATCTGGTATATGAAAATGTTAGTTGTTAGCTCTTTCATAACCAAAATGATAAGGTTATAAAGGAAACATTAAAATTAAAAAAGTACAGTTTGGAAGAACCGATCAAGACATAATTACTTTAGTGTTCAACTAAAAGTTTTCTTAATTCATTTAATTGAGAAGTGGAGCGAAACATTTATAAACTAAAAATAATATTCATGCATTATATAAAAACTATATCAATATTAACACTTTATACATGAGAAAAAGCAGATGTGTTTGGTTGGATTTGTGTTGACTCAAATTACTAATAATAAACAGCATCTCTGTTAAAAGGAAATACGGAGGATATAGTTACACACAGATTTTTCATTTGTAAGTTTAATAAGGATGTAATGGATATCTGGTATATCCGGCTGATTTTTCAATATCTGAAATACCGTTGGATATCCGAATCATAAGTATCAGATATCCGGCTATATACTTCTACTAAAGTTCTATCTATCTATAATATGTATGGGACAGGATAGAAAATTATATTTGAACATTCTTATAATAAAGCGATACATAAAACAGAAGGATATATTTTTTAACTGAAAAAAACAGCAAACTTAACACTAGAAATGGATCATTCAAAACAAACACACAATTTAAACATTTTTTCAGTAGTTTTTGAGCACATTTATAACTAGTAGGCTAATATTTAGAGTTGATTTCATGCTGTAAAGTGCCGCTTAGCAAACATTTTATGAACTAAAAAGAAAAAAAAACCAAACTTACAAAGTACAAATACAGATACTGCTGCTTTCAAATGCACAGCAGAATTGTATAAGCACTCATTAGCTATTTAAAAAATAGAATGAACATACAATATATTTACAAACTTGATTTAATGAATTATCATGCACATACTTTAGCATGCAGTGATCATGGTTTATATCTTAGTCCGGCACTTTCCTATAGGAAGGAATATTCTCTGTCGTAGCTTGTTCACTTGTGCAGATGTTCGGTGTAGCCACAACATCTATATTTCAGTAAACTTTCAGCATCTGACCCTATTTTACTAGCCAAAAAAGTACAAATACAGATACTGCTGCTTTCAAATGCACAGCAGAATTGTATGAGCACTCATTAGGCATTTAAAAAATCGAACAAACAAAATTAATAACAAATAAAATTCGATGCATAACCAAGTACATTAAGTTAGAACTATATAACATATATAGTTCTAACAATTAGTCTCAATAAAACCTTTGGAAAACTGTGCAGTTTATAAATAAAATATATAAACCATTTAATACATAATTAGAAAATGAAGATCTAATTGCTATAGCATTCGAGGGATTATGTTTATTTATTGCTTTAATGAATGATTAAAAAAAATCTAATACTGCATTTGTGAAATAGATAAATATTCATACAATCTTTATAAGTGTGTGCATTTATGTTTTAAAGATGAAACTGGAAAAAAAAGTTAATAAATTAAAAGCGAAAATCATTATAAGAATGCTGATACTCTAAAATATATTAAGTAAACTAGCGTCAGAATCAATTAATGAAGGCAAATTTACCATGCACATTTATTTGTAAAATGTGCAAATTTCACATAAAAGGAAATTAAAAAATGGTAATCTGGAAAATAACCTGTTAAAACAAAGCTACTCTCACTGCTCAACAAAATGGGGAGGCTCTCAATTCCTTTCATTAAGCATTTACAAGCATTAACATATACAGTGAAACCTCCTGTAAGTAAGGGACATACCAAGGTGTTGTTTATCAAATCAACAGTACATAAAAGTTATGCAAACACAGTGTGATAAAATTATATTTCACGCACGTTCTAGAAGCTGTTTTTAGATCGGAACTTAACTGATTTAACATCTTTTAAATGAAGTAGATAGCTGTTAGAAAGTGCTAAATACAACAATCATGAAACTGGTATTTTCGATAATCTAGCATCAGAGTTTTTTACCTTTTTAACACAATCGGATATTAAATACGTAATGACTAACAAGATAATAGGAAGCATACATATTTCTTTTAATTTTAACTCAGTTGAGTCAACTAGTTTTTAACAAGGAAGTTTGTTCATACGAAACATTAATTACGTTTAGAACATTATTTACGTTACATTAGCTACGAAACTTTTTAACTTGTAAAAGAATGACAAAATAAATCTTTTACATACTTCTCGGAATAAAATCACTTTCTTTAAAATGCTTTCCACAAACAACCATCCGATTGGATACAGGTTTACCAATTCTCAGCACATGTATCCACTGTTTTCTACGTTTCCTCGTGGTTGCTTCAGATGCTTTGTCATCAGATTTTCTAACAACTGGAAATTTATGAAAACTGGGTGGAGGAACATCATTTCCTTTTGAATTGCATTGAGGAGCACAACAATTCACCTTATTCACCATCCTGATAAATTTCACAAAATAAAATCTCCAAAAAAAAACATCAGAAAACTTCGATCCTCTCTACACGTTTGCAATGGGAAAGAATGAAAATTGACTTGAACCCCCGTGAAAAAGCAGTTAGCAGTAAGACCGCTAGATGGCGTATTCAAGTTCTGAGATCGCCAATACACAATGGAGGATATCGACTCCTTGGGTTCTAGGCTATAAAAGTCACGTGACGGTGGAAAACAAACAACCTTTCCTCCATAGGTTTATGTGCTGGACTTTTTGTAATGAGTGCAAAATTACAAAAATAATAATTGTGCCTCTGCATTGTGCTGCCTATTGATGTTTCAATAACTCTCAGGAACCTGTGCATGACAACTAAAAGATATCTTTTCCCAGATTCCCATTAAAAAAACGCTAACACAATAAAACTTATACTGAGACGAGGCTATTTCAGTCACGTGTCGATGGAAAATATACACTTCAGCCAATCAGATTACAAGATTACTTATCAACACAGCCGAAAGGTCACGTGTTGGTGGAAAAATGACGTCACATGGATATCGTCCATTGATATAAAAAGTCATTTTTAAGTATCAAAGTCAGTCAAGATTTAAAGTATGGGTATACTGGTACAATACATGTAATATGTTGTGTCCTCGAATAAGTCCTCAAAAATATTTTCTAGTGTCCCCAAATTTTCCTTGTATTCGAGGACAATGCTTGATTTATCCCCAAAATACTGTTTAGAAATATGGTCGCCTTACTATATGACGTCTTCTAGGCGTGTTCTGGACACGTTGGTGCTATCTGGGATACATATTAAGTCAAAAAGTTGTACATTACCTCGTACTGTAAAGAACAGTGATATAGGCAAGCAATATACAAGAAGTGCGCGTAAAAATGTTATAACCCATAAATGTTGGGTTATAAGATTTTTATGCGCACTTTTTGTATATTAGTGGTGTGTCGTTCCAACCGGAACGGGTCCGGAGGAACGGATCCGAGCATGGACCGGGTCCGGAGCGGATCCATCTCTAAAAATGGACCCGGTCCGGATCCGCTCCTTTCGGTCATTTGGATCCGGACCCGTTCGTTTCGTTCATCTGGCTCTGAAATCAGTCATTTGGGTCCGGACCCGGTCCTTTCGTTCATCTGGTTCCGAAATCAGTCATTTCTGTCCGGATCCATTCATTTCGGTCATTCGGTTCCGAAGTCGGTCTCGGTCTTCTGTGTCCGAACCCGCTTCCATTGATCGAGTGAAGTACATAGGCTTTCTGAGAATTACAGGGGGTGGGGGGATATAAAGAGGCACCTGTTTCACTTCCTGTGGAAAGATAGTCTAGTACTAGTTGATGCCGGGGGACGGTTGACATTCCAAAGGAGACTTAAAGGTCATTCATTATTAGTGAGATGAGATGAGAGTTTAGGAAGAAAATTGGGAAAA